>VNJV01016458.1:0-12167 GCA_008042635.1 Drosophila nikananu
TGTTACTATTATCATTTTACGGCGAAGAACACCATTTTTATTATTTATTTTTGTTATGTATTATGCTATGTATTATCATTTTGAACGGTGAAGAACACCATTTTTATACCATGTACCGTAGGTACAAAGGTATATTAATTTCGTGCAAATGTATGTAACAGGCAGAAGGAAGCATTTCCGACCCCATAAAGTATATATATTCTTGATCAGCATCAACAGCCAAGTCGATCTAGCCATGTCTGTCTGTCCGTCTGTCCGTCTGTGTCAACGCCTAGATCTCAGCAACTATAAGAACTAGAGTAACCAAATTCGGTATGTAGGTCGGAATGTTTTTTAAGCAGATCAAGTTTGTTTCAGATTTAAAAATTTCCCTCCCACTCCCCCGCAAATCAATAAAAACGTTTTGCAGCCGCAAATATTACCATATATCTTTCTTTTTGTGCATAGGCATGCATATGTAGAACATGTATCAATACCGAAAATCTGGTAAAGATCGGGTGAAAAACACAAAAGTTATTTACTTATCAGTGTGCTATCTATTTGGCAGCTAGCAACAGGTACATCCCAAAAAACAACAACAAAACTGATGAGCGCAAGAAACTAACTCCCGTGCGCAAAAAAAGAGAGGAGGGGTTATCTCTGTCTCTGTCTTGCACACGCAAGTGCATGAGATGGTGGTGGTTTTGCAAAGAGCGAGTTTGTTTACATTTCTCTAATAGGCAAAAGTCGCAATAGGCAAAAGCGGCGATATATTTTGGTACATGGTATATAACAGTCGTTCACGAACGACTGTAGCTTTCTTACTTGTTATTATTTATTTTTGTTACTATTATCATTTTAAACGGTGAAGAACACAAAAAAAATAAAAATATAATCTTACGTTGTATATTTTATATTTATTTTGAATTTCAGGCAAAAAAAAAACATTTGTTTTACATTTAGAAATTTTCGATTTTAATCGATCTAAATCGATTTTTTCTTAAAATTTTTGCAAAAAAAATCACTGAAAATCGATTTTTCCCCAGATCTATCGCGCACACGCTTAATTTGGTCCCATCTGCTGCTTTGGTTACACACAGGACAGATGGCGTCAATGTGTCAAACGTACCTGGAATTCCCGAGCTTATCGCCAAAGTGAAGACAATTGTAACGTACTCCCATTCTAGCTACAATTTCGCTAACAAAATCAAATCAATACAAATTGACCAAGGAAAGACGACTGGAACACTACTTCGCCTGATTCAAGATGTGATTACGAGATGGGGCTCAACCTTTCAAATGTGCGATCGCTTTTTAGCGATGAATGACATTGTTTCAGTTGCTGCAAATGATTTTCCTGAAATTAAAATGCTTTCGGGTCTAGAAATTCAGACACTGAAATGCATTCGTGATCTTCTTCGTTCTTTCCACCAGGCAACAACCGAAATGTCAGCAGAAAAACATGTCACACTGGGCAAAATCATTCCAATCCTTTGTATTATTGACAAAGTAAGCAAATTTGTATTCTGCAGTTTCAGACACATTTAATTTTATTAATGTTACAGAAAATACAGAACAGCGTTCTTCCTCATGTTTCAAGCAACGCAGACGAAGAAACCAAAGAACTCGAAAAGATGCGATTGAAATTCAAAAAGTTTTTGTTGTCTGAGATGGAGCGGCGATTTGGAGAAATCGAATCCAGAATGCCTTGTGCTCTCGCAACGGTTCTTGACCCCAGATTTTTGAAGATGCACTTTCGATGCCCATTAGCTTGTTCAAGTCT
This sequence comes from Drosophila nikananu, assembly GCA_008042635.1. NCBI lineage: Eukaryota > Metazoa > Arthropoda > Insecta > Diptera > Drosophilidae > Drosophila > Drosophila nikananu. Next base: position 1,763 of record VNJV01016458.1, read on the forward strand.
TATACAAGATGAAATCGTGAAGATGTTGAAGGAGGAATCAGTATGTTCTGAAACTGCAGCGATGGAAAGTTCAACTTCGCCCCTCTCTGAAGTAAACAAGGAACTTGAGAACTCGGATGATCTCTGGAGCTCACACGACTCGATAATCAACACTGTTAAGAGTCAATATACCACTGAAAAGATGCCCAGTGTTGCTCGGAAACTTTTTGTGTCTTCCTTAGGGACTTCGGTGCCATCGGAGCGCTTATTCTCTTTAGCTGGGAGAATAATGAGCGACCAGTGCTCTCGCCTAAGCCCTGAGCACTTGCAGCAAAGACTATTTCTGGCCAGCTTAGCTGATGAGTTGTGGTTCTTGTAAAATAAAGATGAAGAGAAAATTATTTTAAAATGTTTCATGTTTTTCTAGTATCGATACCTATTTTGTGAAAAGTATCGATACTTAACCCCCGATATTTAGATACTAATATCAAACATTCATTGATACGATACCGATACCAAGTATCGATACTTTTCGAAGTATCGCCCATCCCTAGAAAGTATCTTTTGTCTTGGAATTGCAGGGTGGGACGTAGGGGGACACGATTTTTATACCCTTGCAGGGTATTATAATTTTAGTCAGAAGTTTGCAACGCAGTGAAGGAGACATTTCCGACCCTATAAAGTATATATATTCTTGATCAGCATCAACAGCCGAGTCGATCTAATTATATTTTAAGCGAACGACGAAGCTCAATAAGTTCTGAGAACTTAAACTCCTTATTAATTGTAAAACTAAATTAAAAATAAAAAAGTTAAAACGAAAACTACTCATTTTTTATTTCAATAAATTTACCATAAAAAAGCAAGTTCCAAATGTTCACAATGTTACACAACGTTCCACTGAGCATGCAAAAGTAAACAAATAATTCAAAAGACCTTTTGCGTTCATTTTTTCAGTCAATCCATCTTTTAATAAGATTTGTGTGCGAACATGCTTTGACTTTCTCGTTGAGTGCTGTACGCTTAGAGACGAGTCACACGAACAGCTCAACGGAAAGTGCTCAGTTCAAAACGAAAACGAATAGAAACAAAGGCTGTTGCTCCGAAGGAAAACAAGTGTGCACGATTTTGGCTGCTTTTCGTGCGAGTAAGAGAGACAGAAAAAAAAACGGTTAACAGTTGTTTGCGAGTTCTGCTTTAAACAAAAAGTGCATAAATGATGGAAAAGTGATCAAAAATAAAGAAATTTTAATTAGAAAAAAAAAAATTTTTTTTTTCTCTAAAATAAATGTTTATTTTGTTTTTAAAACTTTAAATATGCACCATATTAGCATTTTCAGGTAAAAAAAGCGAAATGTATATTTTGAATTTGGAAAAAAAATTAAGAAAACTGCCTATAAAAACATTAATTTTCGAGTATAAAATTAACTTCTTATCACACCATATAGAATAACCACTTAATAGAAAGGTATTAATATTACCTTTCATATAAAAAAAAAAATTATAAAAATATCTCAACTGGTTCACGAGTTATGATTTTTGCAACCCAAAAGTATCTAAACTGCCACTGTGCGACGCGTCCCTTCGGGGCTGTGCAATCGGTTAAGATCGTCAAGGATCCCACAACGAACCAGTGCAAGGACTACGGCTTCGTCTCGATGACCAACTACGATGAGGCGGCAATGGCCATACGGGCGCTTAACGGCTACACAATATTAGAATGAACAATATTATGCAAAGAAACATTAATGTATTTAATTAAAAATATAAAGTTGGAGATTTTGGAAAAACGGAGCAACAAATCAACAAGCTATTGGAATACAAATAAATAAAATCTTCAGGCCCACAAAATACCTAGAGGCATAAGCTCACAAACAATGATCAAGGACGAGATTAAAGGATAAGTTATCAAGAGTGTGTTGGACTATGTGACTCAATACAAACAGGAACATATAATTATAAATAAAAATAAAAATATGTTTATATATATACGAAAATAAAAAGATTAAAGAAAATTACTTTTAAAATAAATCACTGTGAACTTGTGGCAACCGTCGCTTCACTCCAGTAGTGTTAGAATCAGTTGTGAATTATAGACACACGTGCTAGAATTGTCGGTAAAAATTTTAGAGCGAATTGGCACTAACAATAGTTGCACAAAAAATTGTCTACCCAAACAAGTCAGAACATTTTTCTTCTTTCACTTTTTAGCTCGTGCTAGAAACCTAAAACTAATCCAAAATGTCTTACATTTAAACCGGAGAACTCTTCTGTGTCTATTTTAATTAGGTTAACAAGAAAGGAAGCTAACTTCGGCACACCGAAGTTTCTATGCCCTCGCAGCTTACAATTGGATCATTATGAAATCACCAAATTTGATAAAATGAAAAGAAAAATCAAAAGGAATTATATTAAATTCGGTTTTAACGTTTACCTATTTAACTACAATTACAGTCTTACACTTGCATTTTTAGATTCATAGTTTTGCATTTGCTTCTACATTAACCAATCGTGTGACAACTATTTGATGTAGAAGTTCGATTTTGATAATATTAAAATGGTTGGCTGCGATGTTGATGGTTTCGGTGCCATTGTTGCTTTGTTGGGTTTTTTTGCGCCAGCTTTTTTTGCCCGTTTGCCTTTATTTTTTCTGTTCTGCTCAGCCTGTGCAACTTCAGAAATTGTTTCATCTGATGTTAAAATGGATGTCCGCTCAGGCTTGCGACCACGTCTTGATCCTTGGTTACGTGGTGGAGCGCGCAAAAACGGACGAATAGACTTCAACGTCTCATTCAAACTGGCATTTGATGTTGCTGGTGTTAAAGTAGCATCTGCTAGAGCAAATGGAACATCGTCTTCTTGTTGTTTCTCAGCTTCAACTTCCATTTCAACTTTTTCTAATGGCCGATCTGTTGTTAAGCTGGGCATTAAGTCAATATCTTGAAAAATGTTTGGTTCTACTGGCCAAATCCCAGTTGCACGGAATCCAGCCTTTATATTCACTTCGGTTGCACCGATTTCAAGTGCTCGGGTGAACATCGCAGGAATGTCAAATATTTGAATGGGTCGACCTGGATGCATTTGTATGAAGTTCAAATCTGGTTCATCGCTGTTTTAAAAGGGCCAAATACTGAGACATCGAGCGGTTGTAAGCGATGAGAGCAATGAGGTGGAAATGAGACAGCGTAGATGCCATTTGCTCGACAGAATTGCAAAGCAGTTAATGATCTATGACTTTCGTGATTATCCATGACCACGTAAAGACGATCCCATTTGCATCGCAGCTACTGCGCGTTGAATAACACTTTCATCACGTTTTTGGGTCTTTCGTTTGTAATTACGAACCATTGTGCTAAAAATAGTAGTTTATTCGTTGGTTTGCGAAAGTGAACGTTTTTAAAGTGGTGTGAAGTTGGCAGCAACCATGCGCATGTTCGCGGATATGTGTAAGGTTGCCGGATGGTCTATTTTCGCGCCAATTTAAGGAAAACAAGAAAAGAAGCTAACTTCGGCATGCCGAAGTTTAAATACCCTTGCAGTAAGTAAGAAGAAGAAGAAAAATCTTCTGACTTTTTCGTTTTCTCGGGTACTGACATATGGTAAATGTTGCGAAAGAAAAATGTTGCGAACGAATTTAATGAATTTATATATATATTCCTATGGCTGCTATATGATATAGTGGTCCGATTTGAATAAAATTAAAACCGAAATTCTGGAATAATACAAAGTGTCTATGTCTCAAATTTTATTCAAATATTGTAAAAATTGGCTAAGTTATAATTTTTATACCCTTGCAGGGTATTATAATTTTAGTCAGAAGTTAGCAACGCAGTGAAGGAGACATCTCCGACCCTATAAAGTATATATATTCTTGATCAGCATCAACAGCCGAGTCGATCTAGCCATGTATAAAAAGAGCGGTCTGGTTAACCCCACTATTTAGAGGGTCGGGTTTGCCCCACCGCGTCCTTTTTCATAAAAATGCAATGAAAAACAAGTAAGAAAGCTACAGTCGTTCGTGAACGACTGTTATATACCATGTACCAAAATATATCGCCGCTCGAAGTAGCTCCCGATTATAAATAAAATCGGTAACCAGGGAACACCATTGGAATTGCAAAGCGGTCAAAAAGAGACCTACGAGTCGACTTGAGTTGATTAAATATTTCTAAAATAAGAGTTATCTAAACATCTCTCATCCTTTTTACGCTTCTCCTTTGTCATGTCTTTGACAACGATAAACAAAAGTCAGCTGATCGCGACTTTTGACTATTGGAGAAATGTAAACAAACTCGCTCTTTGCAAAACCACCACCATCTCATCCACTTGCGTGTGCAAGACAGAGAAAGAGATAACCCCTCTCTCTTTTTTGTGCACGGGAGTTAGTTTCTTGCGCTCATCAGTTTTGTTGTTGTTTTTTGGGATGTTCCCGTTGCTAACTGCCAAATAGATAGCACACTGATAAGTAAATAAATGTTGTGTTTTTCACCCGATCTTTACAAGATTTTCGGTATTGATACATGTTCTACATATGCATGCCTATGCACAAAAAGAAAGATATATGGTATTATTTGTGGCTGCAAAACGTTTTTATTGATTTGCGGGGGAGTGGAAGGGAAATTTTTAAATCTGAAACAAACTAGATCTTCGTGCAAAACATTCCGACCTACATACCGAATTTGGTGGCTCTAGCTCTTATAGTTGCTGAGATCTAGGCGTTCATACAGACGGACAGACAGACATGGCAATATCGACTTGGCTGTTGATGCTGATCAAGAATATATATACTTTATGGGGTCGGAAATGCTTCCTTCTGCCTGTTACATACATTTGCACAATATTAATATACCTTTGTACCTACGCTAGATTTAAAAGCATTAAGAATTTTGTGAATTAAATATTAACTACAGCGATTTTCCCATAAACATCGCAATTCTAAGCCGTTTTGTAAGCGTTTTATTAAAATCCATGCTGTCCTTCAGGAGAATTGCAATTTCTCACTTTATGCAATTATACTGTACTTATATACCACGGCGATATGGCAATGCTTCCCTGATACCGAACCAGGCCTAAATTCGACGCTAACTTTTAAAAAATTCCTACAGACTTTACCGAGTGTGTGCAGATAAACTTTTAAACAATTACTACAGAACTTTCCGAGTGTGTGCAGATATGCACGGTATCTCAAACGAAAGAGGACAACATTCTCTAAGTTCGAACTAAATTTAAAAGGGTTATAACCGTCAGTTTTCGAGAAATTCAAGTGTTTCTCTTTTCCGATCCCATTAATGAACACTGGATCACTTACATCGATAAGGCCGCCTCGTGCTCCTTATCGATGCATGCCCGCCAGGAAATAATTCTTATTGACAATTTTAAAAATTGTTCAAATATGCATGCCCCATTAACGACGTCGTCATTCTAAGCATTTTGATAGGTCTGCCATCAAAATACATGCAGTCGTTGAGGAGAAATTCGCAATTTCTCACATTTTCGATAATTATTTAGATAGAAGTGGTGGTATTTTTTGGCTTGTATGAACTTAAATTGTACAGTAAACTAAGGCGAAAAATGTACAAGAATTACTGTATAAATATCCAGACGTTTTGACCATTAGTTGTTAAGAAAATGAATTTATAAATTTACGATATGTCGATGTTTTCGACGGGCTGGCAGCATCGAACAATCGGATGTCCCGATATTCGAAGAAATTGCGGTAAATCTGCATGTTTTGATAGTCGAAAAGGCAACAAGGTAAGCAGTATATGTGTTTTGTAGTTTTATTTTAATAATTTATATTTCAGATGGTGAAAAACATATACTTCTTCGACGGATCCGCCAGGGGCGGATCATTCCGTGGTCGGGGACGCGGATCATTTATAGGCCGCGGGCGCGGGGTTTTGAGCGGCCCCAACCGCAGGCAGCGCTCCACCATGGCATACCAGGCCTCGCTGGATGCTGGAGGAAGCGCGGAGAACCGCCGCTTCGTGCGCTCCTCGTGGTGGCGGTAAAATAATAAGTAAAACATTTGTTGTTATAATTTTCAGCATCTGGAGAGGGTTTATTTTCACTCGATAAAGATTTAAGTGCACCTGCTTGTGCATTTGAGGGGCACCGCTTTCTCCTTTCACCGAATTTCGGCGGAAAATTCAAATTCATGGGATTCAAACGATAGAATTCAAATAATATAATTCAACCATAACTATAGAAAGTTTTTTAGAATGATATAATAATAATAAGACGTATTTTTATATGATCTGCATGGAAATATTTAAATAATAAAAAAAAATTAAATTAATTATATCTTATATAATAATATAATATAATATAATTTTTTTGCCCCCCTCCGCGAAGTTGTGTTGCTACGGGCCTGAATTCAATATGACCATATCTTTAATTTTATGAAAATATGTTAAACAAGTAAGAAAGCTACAGTCGTTCGTGAACGACTGTTATATACCATGTACCAAAATATATCGCCGCTTTTGCCTATTACGACTTTTGCCTATTAGAGAAATGTAAACAAACTCGCTCTTTGCAAAATCACCACCATCTCATGCACTTGCGTGTGCAAGACAGAGACAGAGATAACCCCTCCTCTCTTTTTTACGCACGGGAGTTAGTTTCTTGCGCTCATCAGTTTTGTTGTTGTTTTTTGGGATGCACCTGTTGCTAGCTGCCAAATAGATAGCCTACATACCTACATACCGAATTTGGTGACTCTAGCTCTTATAGTTGCTGAGATCTAGGCGTTTACACAGACGGACAGACAGACATGGCTAGATCGACTTGGCTGTTGATGCTGATCAAGAATATATATACTTTATGGGGTCGGAAATGCTTCCTTCTGCCTGTTACATACATTTGCACGAAATTAATATACCTTTGTACCTACGGTACATGGTATAAAAATATCAGTTATAATATTCAGTTATTAATTTTCCGATCGTTTCAGATAGCATAAAAACTGGGAGTCTACTTTGCGTAGAAACGGTCGGACAGACGGACATGGCAAGATCGACTCAGCTGTTAATGCTGATCAAGAATGGTTACAAAGCGAGGCCTGGAGGCGATTCAAATTTAAAAGCGCGGCTGAGCGCAGAACCGCGAACGGACACACGGGGCCGCACTGCCAAGGGCCACACTGATAAGGGCAAATTCTACATAGGCGGAGGGCACACTAGACCTGGCCAGGCCCTATATAAAGCGGGCCGCAGTAACTGCTTTGAAGCAGCGGGGACACAGTGGCTCCTGGCCTGAACATTCCATTTTCACTTTTTAAATTTAAGTAGCGCAACACAAGTATACAAGTTTGTCACGCAGCGCAAGAATATACTTTTTAAGCAGTGCTGCCAACTATTTTTCTATTTTCTGGCCAGATCTGGCAACACTGTTTGTAAGTTTTCTTGATGAACAACCCTGCTTCTACCGTTATTTAAAATAGCGTCGAAAAGCGTGGTCAAGAACAAGAACAAGAAAAATTTAGAAAATTTTTAAAATTTGAAAAGTGATTGTCCAAGAAACAAACAAGCTTAAACTGCACATTGAAAAGCAGGAACAAAAAATTTTGAACGTAATTGATTGGATGATCAATGAAAGTGAAAATGGAAATGTACTGGATCTTTCACTAAGTTGACGGAGTTAATGTGGAGGCGGAGAAGTTCCGCAGGAGGAGGATCCGCAAGTGCAGCCGGAGGATCCGCAAGTGCAGCCGGAAGATCAGCAAGTGCAGCCGGAGGATCCGCAAGTGCTGCCGGAGGATCCAACCTCCGAGTCCGAGTCCGGGTCCGGGTCCGATGACACTGATGACGAGCTTGAGGACCAAATGAACTTGTAAGTTAGGTTATGTGGGTTCTCATATTCTTTTATTCTAATATCCTTGCTTTTTACAGTATCTGTGGCAGTCCAAATTCCCCGCCATCAAAGAAGCCCAGAACCAATAAGATAATTGATCCCGTGCCGCCCGTGCCCATAACCAAGGCCATCAATTCGCATGACAATCAAATGGAATCACCCCAACATTCAAAATGTTTAAATATGTAGCAGTGGAATAAGGCTATTAGTCGTGCCTTAAATTTCATCATACGGCAAATAAAATGCCACGACCAAGGCGTACTAATATTGGTCACCGTACACGTAATGCTTATACTTTAAGGTCGAATAGAACATTGCAAAGTCAGGAAGAGCCAGCACAAATTAATGCCAGTAGCAGAGATCGATATGCACGAAATCGAAACCATAGCCACCTCGAAATCGGCCAATGCGAGCGAAAGTTCGTGTTTTGCAGCAAAAGCTCCTTGCTGCTTTTAATTACGATAGTGCATATGGCTGTATTGGTGGAATGACGGTGCACATTGTGGTGCAGCCAAATTTCCAAATGAAACAGATGACATGTGCAGTGCTAACGGTAAAGTGAAATTGCCAACAGTTGAATCTCCACCCGATCCACTACGTTCGCTGATTTTTGGAATGGTATCAACGTCGACACATTTTTGTCTCATATTCAAGAATATAATGAATCATTTTAAATGATTTATTTTGGTGCGACAAAAATTGTAAGAGACAATTTTATGCCGACGTTCAAGGTGATTAGTTCTTCTTCTTCATCCTCCTTCTTTCTCCTCCGTCTTCTTCTTCCTTCTTCGTCTCACATATTAAAGATTCAGGGTCAGATTTACCATCGCGCTGGCCAGTTTCAACCAATGCTGCCTCAAGACTCTGAGAAGCAGGGTGAGGAAATAATTTACCGCCACATCCTGAAACTTACACAATGCTCCCAATGTTTCAAAATAAATCAAAGGAAGTCGCATGCAGAGAACGCATGCCTCTATTGCCCATATAGGGCAATTTCTCTAACTGACTACCGGCGGCACTCTAATAGATGAAGCCGGATGTACAACACTGATATAGAGACATTAAAAATAAACTCGCATAAAGGTTTAGTCCATGAAACAATGGACTTTAAAGTTGTTGCAAGGAACAACAAAAGTACCTGGCATTTAAATTTGTTTCTTAATTATATTATAAAGTCCTGTCCCAGGGTACCGTCTCGGAGATCCTCAGCAAGCCTGAGCCGTGGAACAAGCGGACGGAGAAGGAAATGGGTAGTTATTGAAAGATACGACAGCCATTACTTTAAACAACGATAAATAAAGAACAGAAATTAAAAAACTAAAGAACCCGCTGCCCACTACTGGATGCAGCGTCCTTCTTAGTAGGCTTACCTCACCCGCACGCTGTCTGCGAAGTGCAGATATAGAAACTGCGGTAGAGCTGGAAAACCATCGATGGCACTATCGATACTATCGATGTTTTTCAGTTTTTTCAAACCATCGATGGTATTCGAAAACAATCGATGGTTTCTCCGCACTAAAAAAACAGTTTTTTTAGTTTTTTGGAAAATAAAATATCCAAAAAAGTTCACTCAAACCTAGCCGATGCCATAATGATCTTGCGAACATATTTCGAAAGGCCTAATGAGCCGGCGGATAAGGATCCCCTTGTTTATTGGCAGGGCCGCCGAGAGAAAAACGGGGCCCGGGGGTAACCAAGTACTGAAAAAAAAATTTTTTGGCCCCTTCCTTCGGAAGGGCCCCTTTTGAAAATTACGGGCCCCCCTTAAAACTACGGGCCCGGGGGTAATCCCCCCGTCACACCCCAAAATTTCATTAAAATTTACCGATCTTTCCTATATAGGTATATGATATAGTCGGCCGATCCGGCTCGTTCCGACATATATAGCAGTGAGAGCATATAGGAGCATATCTGCAAAGTTTCATCCAGATATCTTTAAAACTGAGGGACTAGTTTGCGTAGAAACGGACAGACGGACCGACGGACAGACGGACATGGCTAGATCGACTCGGCTGTTGATGCTGATCAAGAATATATATACTTTATAGGGTCGGAGATGTCTCCTTCACTGCGTTGCAAACTTCTGACTAAAATTATAATACCCTGCAAGGGTATAAAAATTATAACTTAGCCAATTTTTACAATATAATCGTTTATCGATTTAAAATCGATGTTTTGCATACAAAAAGAAAATAATGAATCAAAAACAAAAAATGTTTGAAATTAATGAGATTTACATTTTATTAAACCCTTTATTTAGCTCAGGATAGATAGCATAAGGTTTAGAAAAGAGGGATGTCATCCCTTATCGATATCGATATACAAATATTATAACAAAGGGATCGGTCCATCTCCTTTCCTATCGACATCGATATAAATATTAACAATAACAATCAAATTTTTGCAACCGAAAACGACGTAACAATTAAAACACCAAATAGAATTTAAAACACGCAGTGGTGATGCCAAAGTATCTGGACATCTAGGAGCGACCGCCATTGCTGCAGTGACGATCCAATTCTTGGCCGGGCGCCCTACGGCCACGCGGCGGCTGTGACACCTTCTGCTTGGC
>VNJV01016461.1:0-10790 GCA_008042635.1 Drosophila nikananu
CGTCTGCTCGTCTGCCTTTCTGCTCTAATTGTCTGTACATAATTTAGGCAAACATTTTTAATTAAGTGCAATGCCCGGCTCACACACAAGTACATGGCTTGGTTTTTAATTCCGTCATTAATCTTGCCGACCCATTGCGAGGTGTACTCGAGCAGTTGATCGCAGCAATTAGTAAGAGTTTTGACTTTGGTGTTTGTTTGTTTGTTGTTTGCCTTCGCCTTGAACACAACAACCAGGACACAGTTGCCAAGACAAGTCGCAACACTTTTTGTTTGCTGCAACTTTATTTACTTAACTGTGTCTGGCTCGCCCTTTTTTAAATGACTACATAAGCTGGGTCGTTGATTTTGAAATAGTATTCTTATGCTTCAACCATTAGCGTATAAAAAACAATTACAGGCAAAGCCAAATATTTAAAAAGTATGGTAAGTAGAAATTGCTTTTCTTGTTGTATATTATAAACTTAAGTTAAACCGCATCACTTGATCCTAAAAAAAACTCTTAGACAAAGTGGGTTAATTATAAAATTATCCATATCTAAAAATAAAACTTGTTGAGCTACTTTTACCAAGAGAAAACTGAAAACTTGTACACTTTGTCGACCATCGTGGCTTTCTTATCGCCACGTTTTTGGTGTTTTCCTTGTCTGTGGCACTCGTAACTTTGCCGCAAAATTGCTTGTTTCCGCTTCCGGCCCCTTAACCCTCAACAGCCCTCGGCCGTCGCCCACTGATAGATGCCATTATGACCTACACTTGGCCATAAGTTTTCCCTCTGGGCCGACAAACACCACGACGACGACGTCGTTGGGGCTAAAGCTGCTGGCAGCAATTAAAGCCAATTATTCTGAAATAATTGTTTTAAGCAGATTTCTTGGGCCGGGCCTCCTTGTCGAGTTTATTTTGGTTGCCAGTGTTATTTTATATAACTTGCTGTTGATTTTTTCATTGTGTCTCTGCCTTGCGGTGTTTTTTATTAGGGATTGTGACCCATGATGTGGTGTTTTAAGCGCTTGTGGGCTTTCCGCGGCTTAGGGCTTGACATTACGCTTTTTTGTGAGTGTCTTTAAAGCGATTCTCATTTTCAATTTGCAAAGCGAAAAGCTCGTTAAAATAATTTGTCACAGTATTCTGTTTAATTAAAAAGTTTCAAATGAATGTGCAATGCCATTAAATGATTCTTTCCCGCTTCTCCCGCTCTCGTACTCTTTTCTGTGTATTTCGGGATGCCTAAAAAACAATTAACCCAACTGCATTGCAATGCAATGCATTGCCTGTGTGCATGTGGCTGGGAATCGGGTAGGCAGCTCGAGTTTTCCATGGTGGGAAAAACTTGGCAAAAAGTGGCACATTTTGAGGAAAAAATAATTCAATTGATTTAATTTATCACATACTCAGATAAGCCTATTTGCCGCAAAATTAAAGGTATTTAAGATATTTGCACGCTCAATTTGGCTTAATTTGTTTACATATTAAAATCATTAAGTATCATTCATTATCCTTGAAATGTGCGGGCCATTTTTTCCGATTGGCTTGGATTGGGGATAAATATTTTACTAACTTTGCTACACAAAATTAAATTTTAATGTTTAAATGACATATGCACATTAAACCATTTGATGTTTAAGCTCACTAGCACTGAAATGAATCGAATTCGTTAAATTTGTTTTAATTCATTTTCATATTTAATTCATTAGTGAGTGCTTACAAATACATTACTTATAAGTGCAGATAAATAGTCTTTTAAACTCTTTATTTTAGATACGAGTGTCATAGAGACAGAGTGCGCCCGCTTTTACCGTTTATAATAGTAGTGTGACCAAATGTAATATGTTTTAACCATATTTTAGGCATTAGTGCCCACAGTTTTAAAGACGCATAGTTGATAATAAATTATATTAAAATTTGAATTGTATATACTCTAGGTTTTAATTAAATTTAAGTGTCATATTGCTTCACCCTTTAGGCATAGTGTGCCCATTTCCAGAATAACTTTAAGTCGTTTATCGTAGTGTGACCACATAACAAATTTTTTATAAATTTGAAGTCCGCAAAGAAATGATTTTATTCTGAATCCTAACTGTTACATATTTATTTCAGTGATAAGAAAAAACTTAAACCCTCTCGTTCCATTTACCTTAATCAACAGTTACATAATACAGTGTTCTTTCGTCCCTGGACTGGTTCCGAATAACGATTCAATGTGTATATATCCTAATGTTTTCTGGTGCCTTTTTGCATGTGCATTTCTCTACAATTTCATTTGGTAGCTAACAGAAAAAAGGGCTGGAACAAAAAATATTCTATACAAATTTCGCAACGGAAATGAATGTTGAATGTCTCTATGTATGTATGAGTGTGTGGGGGGTAACTCGCACAATAAAATTTATTGTTGTAGTAACAATTGTTGTAAGCCCTTGCTTCTGTGTGCGTTTGTCACCCACAATGTCCGTCAGGGGCTTCATTGTTTCCCCACATAATTAATTGTCGTAGTTTTCGGGTGTTAAATAATTAGAAAACAAGTTTTTCAGCTATTAATCAACGTGTGAGTGAGCAGGAGGAGAGCGAGCATTCTGGGTTGCTTTCTCTGCGAATGTGGTTCAATTTAATGGCCGCAAAGTCTTTACACCCCCAATAATGCCCCGAATTTACCTCAACACCTTATCAATGCATAAGGGGAAATGGCCTCTAATGTGCTCCTTAAGCTCCAATCGTAACCCATTCTAAATCACAACATAATCCCATAATTTACATAAAATGGAGCCAAATCACTGGGACACGAATACAAAGGAGGTTGTGACCCACAAATACAACACCCACAAGGCAAAAAAAAAAGAAAAGAAATGAGGGAAAAGCCAAGAAAAAAGCACCCTTAGATTCCCCCAAACACACAAACATTGGACTAACGCAATTTGCCACACTCAAATATCATTATGTCATAAATTGATGTTGAATCCTTGTTCATTTATGAAATTTTCCCATTCCCCGCTGTGTGTGCGCTTATAAAGTTCACAAGTTCGATTTGCCCCCAAGCAAGGGGGGTGTGGGTGTGAGCCACGAATTTAAGTTTTTACGAGTGCCATCAGCATCACCGGCTCCATTGCCATCATCATCGTTGTTCGATTGACCTTTCTAATTGCCAAGGTATCTAGTTTAAAGTGCGTTCGACGAGGGCGTCAGAGCTGGCAATTTGCATGTCCCTTGAGTGGGCCAAGAGAGATGATGCTAATGAAACGTCAATTATGTGCGACCGTTTACAAGGACTCTTGGCAGAATAAAATACTTAAGAACAGGCCAGAAGGTCTCTAAACGACTATCAAATACCTGGTGATCCATAAGATATGGGGGAATGTTATTGGAATGGGAAAAGCTGCGCTTGATTCTAAATTTTTAAAGGTCTTCAAACTGAAAACTAAGTTTGATATAATTATGATATATTAAGGTAAATAAATTTCCGTATTTTAGCCATTTATTGGTTAATTTATCAGAAATATATAATACATTTAATTTGTTAAGCAATGACCAAAACATTGACATCGAAATGGAGTGTTGTTATTTTTGCTGGCAATAGTCCTAATTTTCCATATTTATATAATAGGAAATTTACATTTTTATTCCTGAATTATAAACTTAAGAACTCAATATAAATGTGCTATTTAAAAATAATATTTTTAAGGCTTATTCATTTAACCCATATAATCCATATTCTTCGTGTTCCCCTTATGCAATATACCTTTTACCTTTTCAAATACCGTGTATAAAAATAAGCACGTGACCAACTTTGTCAACGCCTGTGGCATATCCAATTTAACCCTCAAATGGCTGCCATTATGACAGCATCATGGAGCATCAGGAGGAGCAACATCAGTAGACCCGCTGAGTTATTAGCGAATCGTGATTGGCATAAATCAATGCAGCCTCTCGTCGGTGGCTGCAGGAGGTAGAATGCACCTGCCGTAGACACACTCTTATTTGGCCAACTAACTACTGCTGGCCAGGCCAGGACTCTTTGGGCCCTAATGGGCTGCCCGGGCCATTGAGGAATTTATGACTGCCATCCGTCTGGCACTCAAAAGGGACATCCTTGACGATGACATTGTCCCCGCCGCGGCGGGTGCGCGGGGCGCAGCCGTATTCCCACTTACATCAAGATGGATGCCGTCGCTGATGCGCCATTTATGCTGAATCCGAAATCGAAAGCATATCGATCACATTAACGTGGCATAAAGACTAAAGCGGATTCGTGGCGCATTGCAGATTTGATTTGCATTGAGTGCGGCATTGTTAAAAAAAAACGCAAATGCAAATGCCGGAGCGTGGAATAACTCTGCTAAATAGTTGCCCCAACGATCTGTTTATGCACTCGGCATCCGTGTCCGCGTCCGCTTCCGCTTTGTATGACAAAACGCTGGACAAAGGATTTAATTAGTTTTTCTTTCATTTGCGATGCTAGCTGGTAGCTGGTAGCTGGTGTAATTGCTTTCGAACAGATATCACGACACGCGAGAACATTTCGCGCACGAAGCTCGGGCAAAAGCCAAATTGGAAATTAGAGGAAACGCTGCCATGGAGCGCTCCTGGGGGCAGGACGAGAGCAGGGTGACGGACTAGCGGGTGATGGCACCGGACTGCAGGACCATCAGGATGCCGTTTCTCTAATGAAATACTTGTGTCGTGCGCCTGTCGACATTATTAACAGCTTCCGAACTTTTGAATTTACGAAGCGCCTGTTCAAAAAAAGGGAGCGAAAATGGATTAAAAACTGCAATCGCCAGAGCGCCAGACACTCAAAGGGAAAATGTGAAAAGTGTGCTAATTTCCATTGAGAGCTGCACTGGAGCAGTACCAGGAAAAGCAGCAGCAGCACAAAGGCAGCGCACATGAAAAGTGTTTAATTCAAATGGTGCACTACAAAAAATGGGTGCATCTGTGGGCCTTTGTTTATGTACTTAAATATTAAATCATTGCTGGTTTTCGTAATAAATTCCATCAGCAAGCTACATTTTAAATATAAGAATTGTACAATGATAAAGTCAACAAAGTAGTATTATAATACTTAATAACTTGGAACTAAAATTTTGATTTCCCCTATTGAAGGCTTCATTGTTTTTTAATTTTGTAATAATGAAGCCAAGGTCTCAATGTCTAGATTACTTTTATAGTATTAGTTTATTAAAAGCTTACACTTAAGTTATATTTATACTGACAACTGATACTGATAAAATAATAATAAAATCAAATGTGAAGATTTATAATACCATAGTATATGGTGACACTGAATTTAATAAAGTTGTCTGATTTGTCTAGCAGCACTATTCATTATATTTAATTATGAGTTTGTTTAATATTAATAATTGTAGTTTTTAAATAAATTTAAGTACAAGTTTTTACGTAGATATATGGACTAATTTCGGCAAAAAAGTGATTCTAACTAATGTTGTTATTTTATTTTGCTTTAAAAGTGAATTTTGAGATAACTTAATCAATTTAATGAGATAAAATTCTAGTGTCATAACATCACAACAAGTTAAACAAGGCTTGTTTATAATTTGTTGAAATTGTCTTCTGAAATATATTGTCATTTTTTCAAAGTGCTCTTTATTCTGACCGTGGCCGGAAAAGTAGCTGCTTTTTGGCTGCTTCCTGTTTGGCTGAGTCAAGTGCAGCAGCAGACGCAATCGCAGTCGGTCCAGCGGGTTTATTTATTCCCTCAGCCAGTGGGTTTCCGCATCTCTGGCCTGGCGGACCCTGATACGGGGAGATGGGATCTAGGTCGGGATCGGGACTCCCGGTACTCCGGCATTCCGGTACTCCCATCGAATAAGTCGCTGTTGCTGCCTTGGCGACAGAAAGCCAATTTATGTGCCTTTTGTGTGTACATTTTTGTTTCAGTTGCTATATTTTTTATTGGCAGCACAATTTATTCACAAATATGGCTGCAGCTGCGATACTCCAAACCTTTTGCGAAGCTAGTGTTGGTAAGGTTTATTATATAGTAAATATATATGGCTGTGCCACAAAGAAGAGAATTTTTTTGTAGTTTCTTACCTTTACTTTATTATTTAAAATATTTCTGATTAATTTAGACTAATACACTTCCAAGTGTATGTCAGGTTTTTTATATAAAGAATATATGGCAGTGAAAGAGCCACAAAGGAGAATAGTTTTTGTATATACATACATATATAACCTCGACTAGTTTGTTAACTTTACTTATTTGAAACATTTCTTTTTAATAAGTGTCTAACACTTACTCTTCCGACTGTAGGTGAGGTTTATTATACAAAGAAAATATGGCAGAGAAAAGGCCACAAAGCAGAATATTTGTTGTGTATATTTACCCTAGACTATATAATTATTTGTATTATTTAAAGAATGTCTGCTTTATTAGATTTTGTTCAACATAAAAAAAAAATTTAAAATAAGAAATATTTATAGATATTCGTTTGTGAAATTGGGAGTAAGGAATTTGATTTCCATTTAATTTAAATAAAAACTTTCTTTTTTTATTGCAAATATTTCTGTTGAATTTACACACTTACTTTAGTTGACACTAATTCCTCTGAGTCCTGCCAGTTGATCTACTTCATATACCCTGCTGATGTCTCAAGGGATGTCTTTGGCCCGGCAAAGAAAAGGGGATTAGTGGCATTGCACATTTTTCCTTCGCCTATGTGGCTTTTTTTCACTCGGCGTATGAGCAATTTCCGATTGAGCGACAAAAGGCCGTGAAGCCGCCGCATAAATCCACCATATCGTTTTAAAGGGGACTACCAACGCCACCGCCGTGCTGACATTGCGATGCCATGGAGGAGTACCTTTGGCATTTTCCGAAGTCAACATACAATATTTGTCGTTGCTGCTGGTCCTTTTGCCATTGTTGTGTGCTGTGGTGCTTTTAAAAGTTAATAAATCCTTTTAACTTATTCCATATTTCAATACGGCTGCTGCTGCTGCTGCTGAAGTTGTTCTTTTTTTGCGTTTTTTCCATCGCTATATGGCATTCGTTTAAATCGAGAAAAATGCCAGAGCCCAGAGCCAGAGTCTGGGCGAACAATGTGAGTTTTCTTGGTGGGTTGATGATGAAATCAATGGGGATGCCAATGCTGAATGAAGGCAATTCTGTTTATTGAACAACATTATTCAAATGGAGAGGAGTTGTTGCCAGGATTATGAAGCCGCATTTGCTCAACTCAGCATCATTCATATCGGTTTATTTGCAATGATGCAGAGGCCTTGTCGCTAAACTTTCCATCTGTTTCAATTTCTATTTCTATTTCTATTTCTGTTCCTACTTTCATTTCAATTTCAATCTGCCGAGGCCTACAGAGGCTCTGGGGAGGGGCACAGAGAGCGGCTCATCATATATCATGGGCATTGTCAAGCATTGTCTGCCATTTCCGACTTACATTTCTTGAATATTGCGTTATTGTTCCGTTTCTGGCCTTACGGTATTCTTCTCTTTTTTGATTTGTTGTGGCAACGAACATTTATATTCCTTTTCGGCCTTTTAACGATTCATTTTTTATAAGAGGGACCGCGCGCGCTCCGACTTACAGTAAGCTCGGATTCCTTTCAGGACTCTCGGTTGTATCCGCCTCCTTCCTATCGCCATGTATTTTTATTATTTATTATCCGTTTTAAATCCCGGCTAAAGATCATTATACACATCAGTGCGTCCGATTGTGAGAATCGCAGCTACTTCTGATTTTCTGATTTCTTGTTTTCGACGTTTTGCCAGCCTCCTTAGCTGGATTCAATGCCCCTCCCCCTACTTTGCCCCTACCCCACCGCCCACGCAGTTCGCAAGTTTTCACCAGGATATTCGGTGGGCCGCAAAAAAGGGGGAAGAAGGACGCACAAGCGCAAGAGCGAGGCTGGCAAGGAAAGCGATTTAACTGAAAATTGAGGTTGAACTTAATCATAAATCAATGCTAATGATGCCAAAATGCTAGAAAATTTCCTACCCAGCCGGGAACGCCATTTGGAGTGGATATCACTGTTCGTCGCAGGATGGCGGACGGGGATTTGCAGAGCTGGCATTTGCCAAGACACGACCCACCGCCCCCAGCTTTGGCCACTTGGCAGATGTCTGACTGTCATTTATTACAATTGCTTTGACTTTTGTTAGTTTGTTGTCGTTGGCAGTTTTTATTATGCATCTCATTGCCGGGACATCCAGTATCTCTGGGGTGTGGCTGCCTCGGAAAGTGGCCCCTGTGGGATCTGTAATCAGTTTTGCGATGCCATAGCCCCATTTATTCTCGAATAGGCAATATTAATGGGAGAGAATTGGAAATGAAAGCCATCGAAAGGGAAATTGATCAGGATCTGTGTCAGGGACACTTGCTGCAAATGGTGGGCCTTTTGAGAATGTGAGGACCCCCAGACAAAGGTGATCTTTCCAAAAAGTAGAGGGCTGATTGCAGGTTCTTATATTATTCTTTATTCTTTAAAGCAAGAGTTGAGATTATTTCAAAGATTGCTTTAATTTTTAATAATCATTCCCTTTAAGGCATTACATCTGAAATTCTTTAACTGAATTCGAAGATCCTTAAACAATTATTTCAATACTTTTTCTTCTAGCTGTTTTTTTTTTCAATAAAGATCATACAACTTTTACCTGAAGTTATTCACCTTTTAAGTTTTTCCCCAACCAGTTGGGCAGACTTTTCTCCCTTCCAAAGTCTAGCCAATATCCGCCGACCAATGCCCATATCCTTTTTAATACACCTCTGGCCAAACAAAGCTCGGGACTGATAGCTCGTTAAAGTGACGCCATAAAAGCAGCACGTAATGTGACGCCCGAGAATTGCAAAATTCATGAAGGCAATGCAAAGAAAATTCAGCTTGAGAAATGGCTCAACTTACAGCCACGAATTATAGTTACCCTACAATTTTATAACTCACTTTTATATTAATAAATAAATTTACATGTTTAAAACCAACAAAAAAAGTGAATTTTACAAATTAAAGTTGTAATATCCGTCATTCCATCCTAATTTAATCTCCAACCACATTCATCACTTAGGTAATACACATTTCCCCTGAGAAGGGCATACATGCATGGCATGCTTATATATTCAAAGCACTTTAAGTCATTTATATTTCGATAAAAGTGTTTATGCAAATCTTGTAAAACGTAATCGTAAAGCGGACGCAGAACCGCCAACGATACCAAAGCCAATGTCGATGCCTTAAAGCGCATTACGAGCGGCGATGGCAGGGAAAGCAGGGAAAGCGGGCCAGAAAAGCTCGGGAGAATGAGTGTGGAGGGCGAGAGGAATGCCATCCGAGTTGTAAAAATTGAAATAAATGTATGCTGGGACCCACACCGACATATTGTATGCAAAACGCGCCCGTGTGCGTGTGTATCTGCGGCATAAGTTATGCCTCGCTGGTGGCCAAATGGACAGGGCTCGCGGCACCTGACTGCCTCTGCCTTTAGTGGCAGTGGCCCCACCCAACGCCCACAGCCACCCTCTTCTGACCTCAGGCCCAACCACAATGGAACCAGAAATTTTTGCAAATAGAAAATTGAGTTAGCGGCTCTCGCCCTCCCCAAAAATAATAAAAACAACAAATGCGTAAGGTGGCTGAGGTGCGTTGAATTTGTGGAAATTGCCTTTTTACGAGCGTATTAGCATGCGTATGTGAGTCGCAGTTACACTGAAAGAATTCCTTAAAATTTAAGTCTGTATTCAAGTTTGGTTTTAGAGTGTATTATGAAATAATGTTTTGTCAGGTATAAGCTTCTTAATGAGTTCAGGTCAATGTTGTTGACTTAATTTACTTAACTGATGATGCAAAATAGATCTTCTCACAGAAAAATATTGAAGCAATGTGTCTCTGAATTCGTATTTGGGAATTTTACTTGGAATGCACATTGGACAAAATGCCAAAATTTTTGGAAACAACTAAAAACATGAAGTTAGGTAGCTGAAACGTACCTTTTATTTATAGACCGCTAATTGGGCACGCCTACTCTTACCGCCCAAATAAGGCAACATTGCGCATACGCTATTTTAAAGTCTCTAAATTGCAGAGAAGCCTCTACTGATAAACAATTTGTGTAATTAAGAAGCAGTATGACTCAATATAATATTTTTTTTCAATTTATAAAAATATTTATTAATATTACATATGTAATTATAAATTAATTGGAAGTTTAAATACTATTGTTAGAGCACAAAATCACCTGCAAACACATTCAATTTTTGCAAAAATGAGCAAATGACGCAACATTTTTACTTTATGCCGTGTAAGTTATATTCCATAAAAAACGATAAATGATCTTAGAGTATCTACTTACAAAATATAAAATCAAAACACAAAAAGCTTTCAATGAAAATTTTTTGTTTTTCCCAAAAAGTTGGGCATTTTGCTCAATGTGCAATGTTTGGAAAAGCTTTCAGATTTTTGCCAAAGAATATTTAATTGAAACACAAAATATTTTGTTTTAATTATGGAAATAGGTAAAGATATTTAAAGACTTTCCTAAGAGTTCATCACTGAATTAGTACTTGGGAATTTTAGTTGCAAAGTTTTCAAAATTATGGGAAAAAATTGCATAATTACATTACCTAATTCCAAAGGCCAAATCTTTTATATTGCTTATAGAAAAATTTGAAGGTAAGTTATTATTTTCAAATAAATTAAATTTGTTAGTTAATTTATGTTTGGGGCAGTCCTGCCCATGTTTCTTGCCGTGTATCTATTTGCATTCCTGTCTGAGTGTGTGAGACTCGCGGCTAATGTGTCCCCAGTGAATGAGGGCGGACCCTTCAGGGC
>VNJV01016469.1:0-21509 GCA_008042635.1 Drosophila nikananu
GATGCACTTTCAGTGAGGTTCTTACGTTGTCGCACGTAACTACGCAATACACATATCTGGCTATCTGGCCTAAATGACCCTTGGAGTAATCCATAACTATGTAGTTGTTGTAACCACTGACAGTCCTGAACATCTGACTTTCTCCCAGGTACATTTTTTACATGTCGCGCATTTACCAACTTAACTTCAAAACCGTAAGATTCCAGTATTTGAAACAAAGGAATCCAATATACACCAGTTGATTCCATCGCTACGGTTGTAACTTTACACTTTTTTAACCACCTTGCTAAATTATGAAGGTCTTCAGTGAAGCAGCCAAATTTTTGAACACGTTGCTCATCTCTTCTCTCGGGTATACATACATAATGTACAGCCGAACCAACATCTATCCCTGCTGCATCAGGATTCATTACCTCTAATTTACTTTTTGTCATTGTAATTGACCTCCTATAACTTATAATGAAGAAGTATTTAAGCTTGGGACGGTTAGATTATACAATCTTCTAATCGAGGTAGTCGTAATAGACTCCATCAGTGGTTTAACCGTTCCTCCAAAACCATGCTCCCAAACGGGCACTCTAGCACCATTGAGCGTTCCGGTTATAACTGCAAAAATACTTCTTAATAAATTATATTTAAAAATTGTTATAGCACTGGATAAAATAGTTTCTTTCAGGTTTAACAAGATTTTTCCTTGTTCGATGCTCCCAAGAAAAGCCACCGTTACTTTCTGACTTTTTACCAAAATGTCCATAATATGCTGTACGTTTATATATAGGACGATTAAGCGATAAATGTCTGATTATGCCCTTAGTTGATAAATCTATGCTACCTTCAATAAATTTTTTAATCCTCTTTTCATCTACTGTATTTGTACCAAATGTATCGATGTAGAATGAAGTAGGTTGTGATATACCAATTGCATAAGAGAGCTGTACAAGGCAACGTTTGGCCAAGCCGGCAAAAACAATGTTTTTAGCAAGGTATCTTGCCATATAAGCTGCAGATCTATCAACTTTGGTTGCATCTTTTCCGGAAAATGCCCCTCCACCGTGTGGAATATAACCTCCATAGGTATCAACCATAATTTTTCGTCCTGTTAATCCACAATCACTAACCGGTCCACCAATAACAAATCTACCAGTTGGATTGACTAAGAGATTTTTCTCAGGACATATCCACCCTTTAGGTAAAGATGAAACTATGTAAGGATAAATTATTTCTTTTACTTTTGATTGATCCAAATCCTCAGGGTGCTGTATTGAGACAATAATACTTTCAGCACGTACCGGGAGGTTATTCTCATATGCCAAAGTGATTTGTGATTTTGCATCCGGACCAAGCTTTGCTTCTTTAACTGCGCTCATGATATTTTTCAGAATCGAGTGTGCATAAAAAATGGGTGCTGGCATAAGGTTTTCTGTCTCTGTTGTTGCATAGCCATACATTATGCCCTGATCCCCAGCACCTTGATCCAACCCTATTGCAATGTCATTTGATTGCTCATGCAGCAGTATATTTACCTTCACTTTTCTCCAGTGGAAACCATCATGCTCATAACCAATATCTTTTATTGTATTCCGTACAATACTTTCAATCCTGCTATTTTTGATGTTAGGTCCGAATACTTCCCCAGCTATAATAACGTTATCTTTGGTGACTAAAGTCTCTATTGCAGCTCGCGCAAAAGGATCAGTGAAAAGGTATTCATCAAGTATTGCATCTGAAATTTGATCTGCTACTTTATCTGGATGACCAGCCGCCACTGACTCACTGGTTACTAAATTTTTATATAAACTCATGCTTTAGGTTTCTGCTTATACAATACCAAAACCACTATAAAAAACACAGTTAGTAATTACTAAATGGTGGGTCTGGGAAGAGTTGAACCTCCGACCTCACGCTTATCAGGCGTGCGCTCTAACCACCTGAGCTACAGACCCCTGATTTATTCAAGCTGAAGCTTTCATATTATCTGTGGGCAAGATATCAATAAAAGTCTTTTTATTTGCTGACCTTCTAAAGCTGACCCAGCCTTCTACTTTGGCAAAAATCGTATGATCTTTACCTATACCAACATTCTTCCCAGGATGGAATTTTGTGCCTCTTTGGCGCACAATTATGTTACCAGGAATAACCTTCCCATTCTTCTTTATTCCTAATCTACGACCTGCTGAATCTCTACCATTACAGGAACTACCACCTGATTTTTTAGTTGCCATATCTTACCTCTTACTTTTGAAGATTAATTTCATTGATACGAAGAACAGTTATATACTGCCTATGACCAGTCTTTCTACGGTAATTTTTTCTTCTTTTCTTCTTAAAGATTATAATTTTTTCTCCTCTACACTGCTCCAATACTTCAGCTTTAACAGTAGCATTAGATGAATAAGATAAGCCATTATTTGAAATACAAATCACCTTATTGATTTCTACCTCTTTTTTTTCTTCAACTTCTAACTTCTCTACTTTTATTATACTGCCTTCTTTTACTAAATATTGCTTTCCACCAGTCTCAATTACTGCAAACATATAAATATAAATTATTGTTATTAACTTTAATCGTAAACGATGTCATATATGCTGTCAATATAAATAAAAAGCATGACTTAACGTTCTTTTTGAGCTATCTAAACACTTCTATTTTTCTTCACCCTTTATCTACTTTTTCTCAGACAGTAGACTTCTTGCATAACCTAAGCAGAAAAAAGGCAAATAGTTATTATAGCTCTAAGTTTACCGACACCGTCATGCAAGTAGCCCCTTCTCCTGTCATCCTAGTAGCTTGACACTGGGATCTAGAAAAAAGGATGATGTCATTCCAGTCTGGAATCCAGGAAAAAGAATGGTGTCATGAAAGTAGCTGACACTGGAATCCAGCCTTTTCATCCAAGACGGCAGCGCCTCCTTCTTCTGTCATCCCAGTGTCAAGCACTGGGATGACACCCTACTTAACCGTCATACCCCGATTCATTCGCGGTATCTCGGCCGCTAACAAGCAGCGGGATGACGGTTGTCGATAAACATTTAAGAAATTTACCAAATGAAAAAAAAGGCAAAAGAAACCCCGCGGTGCTGGCTTTGACCCTCTAATATACTATAATAAGGGGGCTGGCGAAGTTTGTAAAGCAATTTTTTTTGTTTCTATTGAATGACAGTTGTGGCCTGGGAGGTAATGCAAGAAGTCTAATATAATTACAGCGAATTACTTTATTCTCTTAATCACCTGCTTTTCTCTTGCTATTGCAAGGCTTTTTTCTGGTACATCTTCCACTATAACACTACCTGCAGCAATTACAGAGTCATCATGAACATTAAGCGGTGCAATGAGTGAGCTATTGGCACCAATAAAGCAATTGCTTCCTATGTTCGTTTTATGTTTCTTTTTCCCATCATAATTACAAACAATAGTACCTGCTCCTATATTGCTCCTCTGCCCTACTTTAGCATTTCCTATATAACTTAAGTGTTTTATTCTAGTATTTTTACCAACTTCACTTGTTTTCACTTCCACAAAATTTCCTATTTTTGCCTTATTACCAATGGTTGTGTTTCCGCGTATTCTGGTAAATGGACCGACCTCAACATTACTTTTAATTAAGCAGTTTTCTAAATGCGAAAATGGCAGTATTTTCGCACCAGACTCTATTTTCACTCCAGTACCGAAAAAAACATATGGGTAAATAACTGAATCTCTGGCAATTTGCGTATCAAGAGAAAAGAAAACAGTCTCTGGAGCAACAAGCGTTACTCCAGAGTTGGTAAAAAATTTTCTTTTGTTTTCTTGAAAGTAAAATTCAGCTTTTATAAGGTCATTTCTGTTATTTATTCCCGTTGCCTCTTCTCCACCGGTAATAACGTAACCGACATTTAAATTACTCTTCACTGCAATGGAAACTATATCGGTCAAATAATATTCATGAGTTGAGCTATTGCACTCTATTTTCTCCACCAATTCACGTAAATTCTTTGCACATGCAACCATTATTCCAGCATTTGCAAGAAACTCTTCATGATTATTTTTATCACTCTTTGCTTCTACGATTTCTCTTAAGGAACCATTCTCAATAATTAACCTACCGTATTCTTTATTGCTTGTCCTAAAACCTAGGCAAACTAGAGCCTTGCCTTCTAAGCAACTAACCATTTTAGTTATTGTGCTGCTTTTTATGAGTGGGGTATCTCCATATTGCACAATAATTATGCTCGAATCTGGCAATTCTTTCAGGTTTCTCATCGCAGTTTTGACTGCATCTCCCGTGCCAAGTGTTAATTCTTGTGTAATTAACTGTATATCCTTAAAGCACTTTAATCTTTCAATTAAAGGCAGATCAACTACAACAGCAATATTTTCAGGATTTAACTGTTTTGCATTGTAAATGACATGTTGAAACATGGAAAAACCGCCTATTTTGTGTAGGACCTTAGGCAAATCTGAATTCATCCGCCTGCCATGCCCTGCAGCAAGTATAATGAACGTATGAGTTTTACTTATCACTTATCTTAAAGATGAAAAATGGAGACCGTAATGATCAAGCCAGCTGATTTTGTTGTCATAGAAGCTCCTTAAGTCGCCAATTTGATATTTTAGCATTGCAAGCCTTTCTATACCAATGCCAAATGCAAAACCGCTGTATTTAGTGTAATGTATTCCAACATTTTGGAATACATTTGGGTGCACCATACCGCATCCCAGTATTTCTATCCATTTACTACCTTTATAACTTATGTCCACTTCTGCAGAAGGCTCGGTAAAAGGGAAAAAACTATTACGAAAACGTATCTTCAGCCCTTTATCTCCAAAAAACTTATTAAGGAGGTGATGAATAGTAAATTTTAACTGGCCCATATTGACATTCTCATTAACATATAACCCCTCTATTTGATGGAACATAGGGGTGTGAGTTGCATCAAAATCGTTTCTATACACTCTACCAGGGGCTACGATTTTAATCGGAAAAGTTTTTGCCTTTTCCATAATTCTAATCTGCACAGATGAGGTATGAGTGCGCAGCACCATTCTTTTACCGTCTATTTTATTCTTTAAGTAGAAGGTATCTTGCTCCTCCCGCGCAGGGTGGTGACTTGGAGTATTCAGTGCATCAAATACATGAAACTCATCTTCAATGTCAGAGCCATCAACTGCTTTAAAACCCATATGTGCAAAAATAAGCTTTACTTCATTTATAACCTTACTGAGTGGATGGACCTTGCCCATTTTTTCTGGTCTAACGGGCAACGTGATATCAACCGCCTCATTCTGCAATTTAAAGTTAACTTCTTCGGCTTTTAGTGTATTTTCCTTATTTATTATAAGCTGATCTAGCTTATTACGTAAAACGTTGATAACTTCGCCTAAATTGCGCTTTTTTCCTGCGTCTTCTATCTCTTTTAAGTTGTCAAAATAAGCTTTAATTACACCCTTTTTTCCCAAATATGATAGCCTGACTTTTTCTAAATCTTGTAAAGAAGAAGCATTCTCAATTTCAGAAACCGCTTTATCTTCAAGTGAAGGTATTTCATTCAGTAGCTCTTTATTCATCTTAGAAACGCTGGCTTAAACTTTAATTATAGTAAAATCTTGAATAGCATCAACAATCTAAAAACTGTCCCATTTTAATTATTGATTTATTGACCAATTAATTTTTTTTATTTACCTTTGCGTTGATGAATTTGCTGTATCAACCATGCACAACAGTGACACTGAAACTTATAATAAGTACAAAATAGAGGATTTACCTAAGTTCTTTAAGGAAAGATCCAAAAACATAAGTAAAGCATTTTCTAGCAAAATAATTAAGATCAGTACCATTCGCTCGAGAAGTATTGAAAGTAATATACAAGAATTTTCATTTGAGCTAACAGCAACAGGTAAAGACACCTTTAATACAAGACCATTTCAAATAAAATCTTTAATTGATTTTTTTAAAATCTGCTTTTCTCGGGAAAAAAATTTTACAGTCAACATAAAAGTACCAAAAGAAAGCGGTGAACTAGACAACAAGACTAATAACTACAAAACTGTAGAAGAATTCATAAGTAATGCTCCGCCTCAAATCCTTCTGCAAGGAATAACAATCATACTACAAACAAATGTTAAAGACATTAACTTAGATAATTTGCACCAAATAGGGTCATTTTTAAATGAAAAGCTAAAACATGCAGAAAAAACTGAAAATGAGGAACAGAGTCAAGTTACACTACAAGTAAAAGAAGCAGAAAATAAAGACAGACAAGAACAGAGTGAAACTAAGCAAAAAAACGCACAAAATAGACAAATTGTACCATTTACAGGCTCATTTGGCTTTAACGTAGCAAGCAAAGTAAATTATAAAGCTCCAGTGGTTACTGCTGCAATAAAAGCTAATATACCAAAATATAGAATCTTCCTTCCCTTATCCAAATTTTTTAATGATGTAATATGGACCCCAGTGTCAGCTACTTGGATGACAAGTAGTATAAGAAATCCAATACCTCAAGAAGCAGAACAGAATGTAGGTAAAACTACTTCGCACACAGAGTATTTTAAGGCTAACAGAAAAAAGAAGTCGAAAAAGCAGACCAAAGAACTATCAGAGAAAGAAAAACAATTAGCCATAAAACAAGCACAAAATGATGCTAGAGTAGCTATGTTAGATAACCAAATTGAGCGCAGGGGAAAAAAACTCGATGAAATATTTATTGAAGTGATGAATGGATACAAAAATCAAGATCCAGAAACATTTCGCAATGTTTTTAACTCAATATTCAATATTGTTTATTTTCAAGATAAACAATTACATGAAATATTAGAGTCAGGTGAGATATCAGAAGTATTAGAAATACCACAATCAGCTGGCAAGTCTTCTTTTCCAAAAGAGTATTTACATAAGCAAGTATATAAAAAAAAGAGCAATTAGTTTCAGGTGTTTATATACAACAACCTCCTACGCAACATGAAAATACTCCTCATAAATCTACAAACCCTTTACCAATAAATAAATCTAAAGATCCTTCACCAGCAACAAATGAAGCTAAAACTCTACCACCTACTAACATTACACTCAAATCACCGTTAAAAACTTTATTTTCCTCAAAAAAGGCTTATTTTTGTCTATTTATAATAGTAGCATCTGCATCAACACTTTGCTTATGGCATTTTCCATTAGGAAAAGTGTCAATGTTAAAAGGATTAGTGCCACCAGAAAAAAGAGAAAATATTGGGTTAGCATTGAACATAGGGTTACCAACATTGATTACATTATGTGTTTTGAGTTTAGCTTACTTTATATATTCTGAATATTCTATAGAATCTGTTAAGCAAGTAAGTAAAAACGATCCCCTTTCTCGCGCCTATAGCTAGTGCAGGCTCAGTTTTCCTACGTCATATCGCCGCGGATAGATCCCGCTAACAAGCCGGGATGACAGCAGTCCTACGTCATACCGTCACGGTATTTCACATAGATCCCACTAATAAGAGGCGGAATGACGAATTTGTCGTTTTTTAAATCGTCGGTAAACCAGAATTACTTTAGCTATAACAAAATAGAAGTAAGTTGTTGTAAAAAATTTTTCATGGTAAAATTATTTATTTTCACCACATGTTTAAAGGAATTATCACGGATATCGGGACTATAGCTGATACTATCACTCACTCCAACTCTGATCAAATTTTCCATATCAAAACACAAAATTTACCCTCTATAAACAAAGGAAATTCAATAGCTTGCTCTGGTGTGTGTTTAACTGTTGTTGATATAATGAGCGACATATTTACAGTCCAAACGTCTCAAGAAACTATGAAGGT
Source organism: Drosophila nikananu (assembly GCA_008042635.1). Classification (NCBI taxonomy): domain Eukaryota; kingdom Metazoa; phylum Arthropoda; class Insecta; order Diptera; family Drosophilidae; genus Drosophila; species Drosophila nikananu. The sequence goes on from VNJV01016469.1 coordinate 7,790, forward strand.
TTCTAACTTAAATACGTGGAAAATAGGCAAAAAAATAAATCTCGAACAAGCAATGAGATTAAGTGATAAGATCGATGGCCACCTAGTTCAGGGTCATGTTGATGGGATAGTAAAAATTTTAACAATTGAACGAAATTTAGATTCTCATGAAATCAAACTATCGTGCCCACAAGAATTAATTAAATTTGTTGCAAAAAAAGGCTCTGTTACACTAAATGGGGTTTCCCTCACAGTGAATTCAGTTATTAATCAGGAATTTATAGTAAATATAATTCCCTATACATGGGAAAATACAACTTTTCAGTACAACAAAATAAATGATTATCTGAATTTAGAAATTGACATGATCGCTAGGTATTTAGATCAATTGATGCAGCATAAATACAATTAATTTTACAACCTTATTATTTACAACTATTATATCTTGAAAACCATATAGATATAAAATATGCTTTTCGATAGCCTAATTATCTTCATTGTTGTTCTATGCGTAATAATCTCGGTAACTAGAGGTTTTATAAAAGAGCTATGCGCACTAATGTTTCTATTTTTATCAATTTTTCTGACAGCTAATCACTATGATTTTTTCACTCCGAATTATAGTAAATATTTTGATTCTAAAGTTATACTAAACATACTTTCTACGATCTCTGTATTTATTATACTTAATCTTATATTCATGATAATAAACAACTGGCTAATGTACATATTATCACCCATAAGGTTGGGGTTTATCGATAGAGTTACTGGAATCTTTCTCGGAGTGCTTAAAGGAATATTGCTCTCTTATGTATTATTTTTTGCTGTGCACTTATATTGCTATACAGTATATGACAAAAAAGAATATGGCAAAAAAGAGGAACATTCTGAAATAAAAGCAGAAGACATATTGCCTAATTGGATAATAAATTCACACTCTTATCAGGCTTTATTTGTGACAGCAGAAGAAGTAATTGACATGTATGTGCCAGAGTTGTTGATACTAAAAATAAAAGAGATCGGTGGAGAAATGGTTGATCAAGAAAAACCCAAAAACAATAAAAAAGAAGAGTAAATATTTATTTATAAATATGTTCATTGGGAGTATTCAAAAAGCCATATGTGTCAGGTTAAGAGCACTCCTCTCTTATAATTCACGTGTTTAAGAATGACTTCTGCTAAACCTTTACTAATTCCATGTACGTTTTGAATTTCAGCCAGAGAAGCTTTGCTTATATTTTTCACTGAACCAAAATAAGACATCAACGCCTTTTTCCTTTTGTTGCCAATGCCGGGTATTTTGCTTAATTGTGAAACTATAAACTGTTTATCGCGTTTTTTTCTATGTGAAGTTATCACAAAGCGGTGAGCTTCATTACGCAGCAATTGTAAGTAAAGCATGACTTTGCTGTCATTTGCCAGACTGAATTCTTCCCTGCCCAGCATATAAAATCTTTCATTTCCTGCGTTACGATCAGGACCTTTTGCCATACAAGCAAAAGGAACGTTTATATTCAATGCTTCCAGTACATTCTGTACTATGAAAACATGCCCAGGCCCACCATCAATCAATAGAAAATCAGGAATTATGTCCTTTATCTTGCCGGAGAAACGTCTGGTCAGCACTTCTTTCATCATTTTATAGTCATCGCCTGAAATTTCTTCTTTTATAGTAAATTTTCTGTACTCACTTTTTAAAAAACCCTCCTGCTCTGCAACAACCATTACACCAATTTGCTGGCTTCCAGAAATATGGCTATTATCATAAACCTCGATACGCTTTGGAATACTTGGTAACAAGAAAACTTTGCTAAGCTCCTCAAGCTTTTCTAGGTTATTTCTATAATCGATAAGCTTCTGCTCTAAGCTATGCTGAGAGTTATCATAAACAAATTTCAATAAATCACGCTCTTTTTTATTCTTTGCATGCAGAACTTTTACTGGCTTTTGAGCAACCTTATATAGTGCTTGTTCTATAATTTCCTTATCCACAATAGAATCTGGAACGTAAATTTGTATTGGAGGTATGTTAGCTGAATTATAAAAATTGACCAAAAAGGTGGATAAAATTTCATCATTTGAGTGATCACCACAGTTCTCGGCAAAGTAAGGAGTGCTGCCGTAGTTGTCTTTATTTCTGAACGATAACACACTAATACATGCTAGATCCTCTTCACGTACAATACTGAAGAAATCTGCATCTTTTTCAAAAGAAAAATCCGTGTGCTGTATTTGAATTTGCTCAAGAAACTTTACCCGATCTCTATATATAGCAGCAAGCTCATAGTTTTCTTCACTGCTGCACTTTCTCATTGTGAAAAGTAACTGTTCTTTCACTTTCTTACTTTTTCCAAGCAATGTATTTCGTGCCTGTTTTACTGATTGGCAGTAGTTGTCTTTTGTGATTTTATTTATGCATGGTGCTGAGCAGCGCTTAATTTGATATTCAATACATGGTCTTTTTGTTGAGGAAAAGTATTGATCTGAACATACTCTTAGGAGAAAAGCTTTTTGCAATGACAATATAGTTTGCTTAACAGCAGCGGCAGATGTAAAGGGACCATAATAATGAAACTCATTCTTCTTAGATTTGCCTCTATGTTTTGCTATTCTTGGATAATCGTGCTTGGAAATCGTTATATAAGGATAAGATCTTCCATCCTTGAGCACAATATTATAAAGTGGTTTCAATGATTTTATTAACTGTGCTTCAAGAAGCAGTGCTTCGATTTCATTCTCAGTGATGAATATTTCAACCTTAACAACCTGTGAGAACATAACTCTAATTCGTTCAGAAAGGTTTTCGAATTGAAGGTAGTCAGATAATCTCGATTTCAAGTTTTTTGCTTTACCAATGTATAAAACTTTATTCTTATCTCCAATCATCTTATACACACCACAAGACTGCGGAGATAATTTTATCTGTTCTTTATATTGCTTGAACATTTATCCATTACTTGACTTGTATGAGGTTAAAATCTGCTACTAAATGAAATGTGGAAACAACACTCGCAAGCAAAGATAATCTGTTTCTTCTTAGCTCATTAGAATCACAGTTAATCTTTACACTGTCCATAAATTGATTGATAAATGGAGCAAAACCAGCAAGCTCATCAAGTGCCGCATTAAAGTGGTTATTTTTTATTGCTTGTTTAATGTTTTTACAAGCAGTTATGGCACAATTTGATAGCACAATTTCTTCATTTTCAATCAAAAATCTCTTACCGTAAGATGCACTATAAGTAGTGCCATCACTTTTCCTTGCTTTGCTCATCATGTTACTGACTCTTTTGTAAGTGCTTAGAATCTGTTCACCTTCTGGCGTACTAAGATAACGATCCAATATAACAGTTTGCTTTTCTGCTGTCAGCAGATCATTAATATCGATTTTATGTAGTATTGAATCTATAATATCTTGCCTTATATCTCTATTTTTTAAAATAACCTTGAATCTTTCTAAGCAGAATCTAAATACTAGTTCTGAAATTTGTTTTCTATTTGGCTTATCAACTGACGTTGTATTTTTATTAAATAGAAGCCTTGAATATAAAAATACTGACTTGTCTATCATTAGTCTAATTGGAATATGCAAATTATTTTCAAGTATTGTCCTCATTATACCAATTGTCATTCTCCGCAAACCAAACTGATCATACGAACCAGAGATTTTCTCACCTGCTGCAATTAAACCAACTAAGCTATCCACTTTGTCTGCAACAGCCACAGCAATCGCAGTGGGAGATTTAGGGCATTCTTGCTCCGATCTGATTGGCTTATAGTGTTCGGTTATAGCTTCCACTATTTCTCTATCTTCTTGAAAATAAGAAGCATAATATCCACCCATTACTCCTTGTAATTCTGGAAACTCTCTTACTATCAATGTTGCCAAATCGGCTTTTGCCAAATATGCAGCACGTTCAACTTTTATCAGCGAAGCATGTGGAATAAGTATAGCTATATACTTTGACAGAGCCGTAATACGCTTCACCTTTTCCCCCACGCTGCCCAGATAAGCATGGAATAATATCGAGTCTAATTTTTTGACATAATGATCTAGATTTTCCTTTTTATCTTGAGATATTAAAAATTGTGCATCAGCAAGACGTGCTCCTAATATTCTTTCGTGCCCTTTAACAACTTTATCATTGTTGACATTAACAACAGTAACAAAATACGAAATTCTTTGTCCATCACTCAAAGCAAGGTATTTTTGCTGCGTATTAATTATACTAAGAATTACTTCCTTCGGTAATCCAAATGACTTTTCTTGATTCACTTCACCAAACAGTACGATTGGCCACTCTATAAGCCCTGTCAATTCATTTAGTAAATAATCATTTTTCTCAAGTTGTAAATTCTGCTCTTTTGTGAATTTATTAATCTGATCTAGTATAAATTGCTTTCTTTTGTCCAGATGGAGAATTACGCTGTTTTTTTCTAGCAATTCAAAATAGTCTTTAGGTGCTTTAATAGTTAACGCCGCATCACTTGAGAGAAATCGATGGCCATATGTTGTGTTAGATGCTGTGATCCCTGCAAAAGACACAGGTATTATTTCGTCATTTAAAATGCATAAAATGTTTTTAATTGGCCTAACCCACCTTTCTTTTCCTTCGCCCCATCTCATGCTCTTCAACCAAGAAAAGTTTTTGAGCATTTCCTCCAGTTGATTTTTGAGGAATTCTCTGATGTTAAATGAGCAGCTTTCTCTTTTAATGAAGTAAAAATCCTCATTATTTACTTTTCGAACGAGCAAATCTTCTTCATTTTTCTGATATTTTCTTAAAAAACCTTCGATAGCAATTTTTGGTGCGTTAATGTTTGGTCCCTTAACTTCGTTATTGGAATCCTTTAGCTCCAAAGCATTTATGTTGTCAACAAATAGGGTAATGCGACGTGCCGTTACAAAAACCTCCATTGATGTAAATTTTACATTATTTTTGTTAAAAACATTGGCAATACAGCTCTTAACTTGAGTTGCAGCTACATTCTGCATTCTCGGTGGTATTTCTTCTGAAAGGCACTCAAATAACAACTGCAACGACATACGCTATTTACTCATGTACAATTCGCAACATTTTTTTGTCAGCTCTCTAACTCTACCAATATGCACTGTACGTTCATTGACACCAAGCACACCTCTTGCATCAAGCAGATTAAGTAGGTGACTAGTTTTAATGCATTGGTCATAAGCTGCCATTGGTAGCTCCTTTTCAATAAGGAACTTACATAATTTTTCCGTATCTTCAAATTGCTGCTGTACCACTTTAGTATCATAATAATCTAACGCTAGATAAGAAAATTCATATTCTCTTTGTTTAAAAATATCCCCGTAAGTTACACCGTTACCGTTCCAAGTTATATCGTAAACATTATCTACACCTTGTATGCACATTGCTAAACGTTCCAACCCATATGCCACCTCACCAGGAATCATCTTGCAGTCAATTCCTCCAACTTGCTGTATATAAGTAAGCTGTGTTACTTCCATTCCATTGCATGTAACTTCCCATCCAAGTCCTGATGCACCAACACTTGGGTTTTCCCAATCATCTTCAACAAACTTAATATCATATTTTTCTGTAGATATGCCAAGAGCTTTTAAGCTATCTAAATAGACGTCTTGTAAATTATTACCAGATGGCTTTATTATAACTTGATATTGGTGATGTTGATACAAGCGATTAGGATTATCACTATAGCGTCCATCTGCTGGCCTAATTACTGGTTGTAGATATGCAATTTTTGTCGGTTTTGTATCAATTGCAGACATAATTGTTGCAGGATGTAATGTACCAGCACCAACTTCAGATGTGTATGGGTGAAGTATAACGCACCCTTCACCAGCCCAAAAATCTTGCAACTCTTTTATTATACTTTGTAAATTCACACAAATTGCACACTTTTTATACTAAATATATAAATAAATAAGTACTATTCAATATTTATTTTTTTTGCAGCACTATGTAAATAATCACCTAAAACTGCTGAACTTTCCCTGACATACTGAATTATGCTTTTATTTAGGACAATTGCATTATGCATAGTTAAATCGCAGAATATAAATGCTGTTAAATACAGCAAAATCACCGCATAAAATGTGTGAAAAATCCCCTCAAATGTAATTGACATTGCATTATTATAGCTGAGTTGTATTGAACTTATTGGCCATGGTTTTATCACTTCTACGACATTAAAAAATACGTAAGGTATCATAAGAAAAAAGAAAAAGTGCATAAAATCATTAAACCAAAATGGGCATTGAAACATCTGCTTACATATACTCCCATAAAGTTTACTTACAGTATAATAAATTGACATTATTGCTGGCATTGAAAGTGCTACAGTCAATACCTGCCCTGACGCTATTTGTATTACTATGTCTTCACCACTATTTGCTGAAGGGTCCTGAGCATGAAAAATAAATATTCCAATTAATTGCATTACTAACATAACTATTGCCAATTTTGTAAAAACAGCAGCTACAACTATTCCTGAATTTGGCATTTTATATAGTAAATATTCGTCTCCATATGTAAAAATCAATATAACATCGACAATAAATAATATTAAAAAAGAAGACCAATAGTTCTGCCAACCTGGTAAATATCCTATTCCCAAAAAAGAGCTTACTGTTTTGGCAGGAAAAACCTTACCTAGCATCTTTCCTAAAAATTCAAAAAAAATCCCCATGCTCTAAGTAACACTTGGTTTATATTATTTATAATACTGTATTGTAACGGACTTATCAATAACTTAAAACATGTATTGGAAAATTTTAGGTAATATGCAGCAACAGTAGAAGAACATGCACCAAAAATTTAGTAATTTTATAGGGCTTGTACACTTAAATTTTTTGCAATATCAAGTGCAGCGTAAGTGAATATTGCACTTGCACCCGCACGTTTGAAACCAATCAAAGATTCATAAATCACCTTGTCATAATCTAGCCAGCCATTATTTGTAGCAGCTTTTATCATTGCGTACTCACCGCTTACTTGGTAAGCAAAAATCGGAAAATTAAACTTATCACTTGCTGTTTTGATAATATCCAAATATGGCATACCTGGTTTAATCATAATAAAATCTGCACCTTCATTTATATCCATTTCAATTTCGCACATTGCTTCGTGCGCATTTTTATAATCCATTTGATAACCACTTTTGTCTATAGAATGTGATAGCCCACATGAACCAACGACTTGCCTGAATGGAGCATAGAAGCTAGAGCAATATTTCACCGCATAAGATAATATTAATACGTCTTGAAAGTTATTATCATCTAATGATTTTCTGATTCTTCCTATTCTACCATCCATCATATCAGAAGGAGCAACTATATAACATCCTGCCTGCGCTAAAGCAAGTGCTTGCTTACACAGTACTGATATAGTTTCATCGTTTTCTACATCCATCTGATTATCTTTTAAAATGCCGTCATGGCCATGAATAGTGTATGGATCCAGTGCAACGTCTGCAATAATACCAATTTCAGGCACCTTTAATTTTACAGCACGGATTGCTCTGCAGATTAAATTGTTAGGGTTATATGATTCCTCAGCATTTTTAGATTTTAATTTGTTATCAACTACAGGAAAAATTGCAACAGCATTAATTCCTAAATCTTTAGCTTCCTTAACTATAGACACTAATCCATCTATTGAATAACACTTTACGCCTGGTAAGCCAGAAATTGGTTCAGTTGTTTCTTCTCTGTTGTGAACAAACAGAGGAAGAATCAGATCATTTACTGATAAACTATTTTCACTTGTTAAATTGCGAACCCATTTGCTCGAGCGCCTGCGCCTTAATCTTGTATTTGGAAAATTAAACATTGGATCCAGGTAAATTCCCAGTAAAGAGCAACACTCCTGAAATGAGTACCACCCAAAGCACCGATATTGGCAGAAACACTTTCCAACCAAGGCGCATTAGCTGATCATATCGATAACGAGGTATTGTTGCTCTAATCCAAATAAATACGAACAAAAGTATAACTATCTTCAAAACGAACCAAATCAAACCTGGAATTTTGTAAAGTAAACTGAACTCCAGCGGCGGATACCATCCTCCTAGAAAGAATATCGTCATCATAGCACTTGCTAGAATCATATTTGCATATTCTCCAAGAAAAAAGAGGGCAAAAGGCATGGATGAATATTCAACGTTATATCCAGAGACAAGCTCTGCTTCAGCTTCTGGTAAATCAAATGGGTGACGATTAGTTTCTGCAAGCAAAGAAATAAAAAATATTATTCCTATAGGCATTAGTAGCAAATCAACCCAAAATGGCATATTGTGTTTCGCTACCACCATCTCTCCAAGGTTCAACGTACCAGTTGTTGCTACAACTGTAGCAACTACTAAGCCTATTGAAACTTCATATGAAATCATCTGAGCAGCCGACCGTATAGCGCCAAGAAATGCATAATTAGAATTGCTTGACCAGCCTGCAATAATTACCCCGTATACTCCCAGCGACGATATAGCTAGCACATAAAGCACTCCAACATTAATATTTGCTATAACCTTAGGAATTACTACTTGCTGGCCATTTTCTACAATTACTTCAGCACCAAACGGTATAACTGCCCAGGCAATTAATGCTAAAATAAAGGTAAGCATTGGAGCCATAATGAACAGTATGGTGCTCGCTCTAAATGGTATTATCGGCTCTTTAATCAGTAGCTTAATAGCATCTGCAAATGGCTGCAATAGGCCAAAAGGGCCAACTACACTTGGGCCGTGCCTCAGTTGAATTGCACCAATAACCTTACGCTCAAAGTATACCAAGTACGCAACTGAAAGTAGTAGCGGTACTAAAATAAATAAAATATTAACTAGCGTGTTCATAAAAAGCTTTAGTACAATCTGCCATTATTTTTGAAGCGCGACTTATTGAATCCGTCATATAAAAATTACACTCCTTTAAAGTGAAAGGTGTATTACTTAAGCTTATCCTATCATTGCTAATTGGCACCCATGTGTTTTTTACCACTTGATCGGCATTTCTAAACTGTGGACCGATAGTATCTAATTTTTTTCTCACATCAAATAAACTATCATACGGTAAAGAAAGGTCTAAATATTGTGAAAGATTTTTAATAATTAACCAATCCTCCTTTGCTTCACCTGGAGGAAATACAGCTAAATTTGTTCTTTGTACTCGGCCTTCAGTATTTACATAAGTTGCATATTTTTCTGTATATGCAGCACCAGGCAAGATAACATCCGCCACATGTGCACCCTTATCACCGTGATGACCTTGATAAATTACAAATGTATTTTCTAATTTTGATGTATCAATTTCATCTGCACCAAGAAGATAAATGACTTCTATCTTGCCACCTTCTGTATGCTCCAGTATTTGATTAGTGTCTTTTCCACCTTTTTCAGGAACAAACCCAACGTCCAGACCACCAACTCTTGCTGCAGCTTTATGCAGCATATTAAAGCCATTCCAGTCGTCTCTGACCATGTTAAATTTTTCTGCAATTTTGCCAGCTAGAATTAGAATTGATTCAGAATCATCTCTTATTAATGCATCTTGACCAATGATCAGCATAGGGTTTTGGGCGGCTACCAGCAGCTCACAGAACTTATGATTTCCATTTGCTATTTTACTCAAAACATCAGGATTATCGCCCAATTTCTCAACATGATACAAATATTCAATGTTAGGACCAACACTTGCAATAGGAAAGTTGCCCTGTAAATATCTCTTTCTCAATCTTACATTAATGATCGGTGCTTCTATCCTTGGATTTGTATTTATAAGCAGACACAAATCTGCATTCTCTATACCCTGGGTAGTGGTATTGAACACATAAGATCCGCGATTACTTGGTATAAGCTTTGCACCATCTTGCCTGCAGTCTATATTCCCCGAGCCGAGCTTCTGCATCACTTCTTTGAGTAGAAGCATAGACTCACAATCTGCTAAATCACCTGCAATTGCAGCTATTTTATTTGATTTTGTATTCTTTAATTTCTTTGCAGCAATAGTTAATGCTTCATTCCAATCAACTGGGGCTAATTTACCATCTTTTTTTACATAAGGTTGATCAAGACGCTGAACTTTTAGTCCATCATAGGCAAAGCGGGTTTTATCTGATATCCATTCCTCATTTACCTCTTCGCTCAGTCTTGGTAATATTCGCATAACTTCCAGGCCACGATAATCAACTCTAATGCTACTTCCCACAGCATCTAGCACATCTATAGTCTCACAATGTGATAGCTCCCATGGACGCGCTGTAAAGGAGTAAGGCTTTGAAGTTAAAGCTCCTACCGGGCAGAGATCTATGATATTTCCAGATAATTCAGAACTAATATGCCTTTTTATGTAAGTGCTAATCTCTACGTTTTCTCCCCTTCCGATTCCTCCAAGTTCATTTGTACCTGCAATATCAGACAAAAATCTAACACACCGAGTGCAATGAATGCATCGATTCATCGCAGTCTCAATCAGCGGGCCGAAATGTTTTTTTTGTACAGCCCTCTTATGCTCATCAAGTCTGCTGTTTCCTTTCCCATAAGCCATCGTGATATCTTGCAAATCGCATTCACCACCTTGATCGCAAATTGGGCAATCAAGCGGGTGGTTAATTAGCAAAAACTCAAGCACACCTTCACGTGCTTTTTTAACCTTAGGGGTGTCAGTGTGAATAACCATCCCTTCTGCAACTGGCATTGCACAAGAGGCTACTGGTTTTGGAGGCCCACCCTCAACTTCAACCAAACACATTCTGCAGTTACCAGCAATTGCTAAACGCTCATGATAACAAAAACGTGGAATTTCAACGCCCACGACTTCACAAGCTTGAATTATAGTGAGCCCATGCTCTACTTCACATTCCTTAGAATTAATAGTAACTTTGACCACAACTATTATACAGCTTCCCACTTTATAGGATTGCCGCTTATCTCATCTTCAACCAGATTGCCGTTGTCATATTGAGCAGACATATAATTCATGCGCGAATCACGATCTATATATCTAACAGGTTTTACCGGTTTATCTTTATACATTTTTTGCTCGGCTTTCTTACGCTGAGTAGGGTTATTTTTACTAGCTGTCTTTGCTTTCCCACCTGCTGCCATATAAACTCCTAAAAACTTTTCATTCTATTTTAACACTTAAGTATATAGCGTCAATATTTAATAACTTTAAAATTTCAATAGATCTCTTATTATAATCATTGCTTAAATAAAAAGTTACTCCTTGATATCATTCCAGTGCTTGACCAGAAAAAAAGAAATATGCATCAGCTACTTTCATTTGCTGCACCTCGAAAATAAACGTCCATGTAGCTGTGAGTCAAGCCATAAATCCAGTATAAAGACCTTTAATCATTGGCCTCGTAGTACTTTTCAATCAACTTATTAAGTAACCTTACACCAAAACCTACTGCTCCTCTTGGACAAATGTCAGTACCTTTTTCGTGCCAAGCAGTGCCTGCGATATCTAAATGTGCCCAGCAAGTTTCATTCACAAAACGCTGTAAAAACTGTGCAGCCATTATGCTATCTCCACCAGAGCCTGCAGGAGCGATGTTTTGAACATCAGCAATCGGTGAATCAATAATTTTGTCATAAGTTTCATTCATAGGAAAACGCCATAACTTCTCACTTACTTCATTTCCTGCATCAATCAGACGGTTTGCTAATTCATCATTATTTGAAAAAAGACCAGCATATTCGTTATTTCCAAGTGCAACCACTATAGCACCAGTTAAAGTTGCAAGATCAATCATAAATTTTGGTGAGAATCTGTCTTGCGTATACCATAAAGCATCTGCAAGTATGAGCCTTCCTTCTGCATCGGTGTTCAACACTTCTATTGTCTGTCCAGACATTGAAGTTACTGCATCACTCGGCCTTTGAGCATTACCACCCACTGCATTCTCTGCAAGTGCAACCACGCCGATTGCATTTACTTTTGCTTTTCGTCCTGCTAAAGCATGCATCACCCCAACTACAGCAGCAGAGCCTGCCATGTCATATTTCATCGACTCCATACCACGTGAAGGTTTGAGTGATACTCCACCAGTGTCAAACGTTATACCTTTACCAACAAAAGCTATTGGCTTTTGTTCTTTAGAAGCCCCATTCCATTTTATCACTACTAATTTTGGTTCTTTACTACTTCCTTGTGCGACTCCAAGCAAGGCTCCCATTTTTTTCTCTTCCATCTGCTTTTTATCAAGCACTTCGATTTCAAGGCCAAGCTTAGTAAGTTCTTTTTTTATATGATTAGCATAGGATTCTGGATATAGAATGTTAGGAGGCTCTGTTATAAAAGAGCGCGCAAGGAATATACTCTCACCTTCTTGCCTTAAGTGCTCAAATGATCTTTCAGCATTACTTAATTGCTCATCTTTTACTAATACGGTAATTTCCTCTACCTCTGTAATTTTCTCATCCTTTTTAGTTTTATACTTATCAAACTTAAAACTACGCAGAAACGCACCATATGCAACATTTGCTGTACTACCTTCGATTAAAATCGCTGCTTTCTTAATTTTTAATCTGCTTAGCTCACAATATATTTTACCACCAATATTTAATTCTTTATTTTCATTCCATTCATCCTTCTTACCAAGTCCAACAACTACAACGTTTTTTCCTTCTGGTAAAATGGTAGAAGAAAATTCACCAAAGCTTCCATTAAAATCGCTAAATTGCTTTATATTATCTATGATCTGTTTTCCTTGCAAAACTCCGCCATCATTTACGGTTTCGTTGTCCTCAAATAAACCCATTACTATTGTTTTAAAGTCAGATGAAATTTTAGAGATTGTTATTTTCATTGCCGGCATCTCCATTGCGAATAATTGTAAACTATATGTAAAGCATAATAGAAACATTAATAAGATGTTTTTCATATGCACCCTATGATACTTAAGGTTATTGTGAATTCCCTTTGTATGCAAGCTTTTTTACCTTTTATTGGAGAACTTATTATATCCACCTAAGGTAATGTTAAACGTATAGGTTTTTATGACCTGATCACTGTAAGTAAATGGTGTTATGAGAAGGCTTGCAAGCCCGTTACTAACAAAATCTTCAAGAATAGGATCAGCACAATTATCGCAATTATGGTCAGCAAAAAACATTTGCGTTGTGAATTCTGGAAAATCTGGATGTTGAACTAGAAAGTTAATATGTGGAGCTCTATCACCAATTTTACCAGGTGCTATCGTAATAAAATTATAATAGCCAAGATTATTCACTACAAACCTTCCTGATCCAGCAAAATTCGGATCATCCTCTATATTCTTATCGTAATGGTTCACGCCGCGTGAATTCGCGTGCCATATAGAAACTATAGCATTTTGTATTGGTAAACAGTTTATATCAGTAATTCTGCCCACTATGTGTATTAATTCTCCTGTTGCACTATTTGGAGAACCAGGTTTCCTTCTTAAATTGTTTGAAGAGCTAAAATTTTTTGGCCTTGCATCAAGGTCATATATTTCTGGAGTTTCAATGCAGTTGAGCAAAATAGGATCAGCTGCAAATAGCGGCAAACTGAATACCATTTGTACTAAAAACGCTAATAAGATATTTTTCACATTCATTTCATTTATAATAGACTTCTTGCATAACCATATAACAAACTTTTATTGGGAATAGAAACAAAAAACTTACTTGACAAGCCTCGCCAGCCCCCTTATCATGAAACTGAAGGTATTCAGTTATCTTCATCTGTGCAGATTAAACAGCAAGAAAACAACGT
>VNJV01016470.1:0-24968 GCA_008042635.1 Drosophila nikananu
AAATCTGCAGTAGGTTTTTAGGCACAAATTGCAGCACACAATGCAATTCAAATCAATTTAAACTAAACACTTGTACAACAGATTATACATACATATATACATACATACATATGAACATCTGCTTCGCTCTCTGGCAATCTCTAACAAACGGTCGCTCAGTGCATGGAAGAATTATAAAGGTAGGGCCATGGGCCTATAGCGCTCTCTCGATGTTTCCCCTAAGGTTCAGTCGCTCTCAAGCGTTTGATGTGAAACGTTGTGCGAGAGTCGCTTTGCGAACGGTTTTTCGTTTGCCGTCGGCATTTTGCTATTTTTTAGGAAATGAAAAATGGCACGTGGTGTAATAATTTCTTTGCTTTATGTTGTTGCACACACATGTTTAAAGTGGAAGCATTCATTATTACACCATTAACAAAAAAACAAAAAAAAATAAGCAAAAAACTTCTTAAATTTAATTAATTCTTTATTATGTGTTTTGTTTATTACTGTTATAATTTTTATGAATGCCTCGAATGGCAAAAAAAAGTATAAACTTATAATTTATATATATACATATATATATATAAATAAATACAAATTTTTAATTTTCAATTGGAATTTATTTTTTTATTCCAGAAAAACTAAAAATGTAAAAACGTCAATTTCATACTCAAACAAATAAAATGGAATCAAACGAAAACAGAAACACTAACACAAACAAATAAAATGAGCAAAATGAGCGAGTAATGAGCGAGCAAAACGAGAGAGGAAAAATATGCCTGACTCGCTCTATCGTTAGTGAATCATACGCATTTGTTTTCTCCCTCTAGCAACAGGCAACCCTCCTTTCCCTTACAAGAGAGCCTTGGCCCTACCTTTATAATTCTTCCATGGCTCAGTGAAACTGGATTGGCGAGTTTCGAAAGAGTATTGCAAAATGCTCTCCCGATCTCTCACTGAACAGAGCTATGTACATAAATATTTTTCTATTTTTAGAACGAACGAGAGCAAATAGAGTCTGATAAGAGAGTGCAGAGCTGTTCTGTGCCAATAAATCTCACCCAAAATCAGCAAAGAACTTGGTTTTGAATTTAAATTAGTTTTAAATTCTTGTGATCTGTTGAGGTTGGTGGTTAGGAATTAAAAATTATTAATTGTTTCAATAGTTTTTTTTTATTTTTATTTATTAATACAAACTTAAAACTGTTATTCATCCATTAAATACTTATAAACCTTAAAATTAGATATACGAAATTATTTTATTAACTAAACTAAGATCACAGCTAATACTCAAAATCTTCAATTTTTGGCGGACTTATGAGGGCTGCCTCAACTTCAGACAGTAGGCCTATGGCCCGAAAGTTATCATGTAACATGGCATACTCCTGCAGAATTCTCACGTGCGCCAATGCAGTATTTTTATCCTCGATGGCTTTTAGCCCATCCTGAATCGAGATGACTTCCTCGAAGTCTACTACCTCCGTCTTGGCAAGATTTTCCGTCTGCTAGAGATCAAACAATGATTAAACAATTTGATTATTATATTATTTTGATACCCTTGCAGGGTATTATAAATTCAGTCAAAAGCTTGCAGTTATACAGTTTTGTTAACCTAATCAATAGCTAGCAGCTTTTTAGTTAAGACGATTTTCTTGATAAAACTGCAAGGGTATACAAACTTCGATGTTATTTTCTTAATAAATACCTTTTCCTCTGTTATGACATCAGACACAATTTCATCGTCCATAGATTTCATAATTTCATCGTTACTGGATGCATCAAGCACCTAATATAAATTTAATTAATATTACATTTTAAATTTCGAAAACTATTCTGAAACTTTATCGTACCTCAATTTCTACATAACTTAAAGGCTTAGGGGGATCCATTTGTGTTAGACTTTCCTGCATTTCCGTTACTGGCTGATAATAATAAGAAAAAAAAAGTTTTTAAAAAGATATGATTATAATATGGGAAAAACCCAATTCGATTTTTACCTTAATCATGGACATTGAATCTGCATCTACAGCTGGTTCCAACGTCGAAGACTATAAAAATTTATTATTGAAAAAAAAAAGTAATTTTTTAATATTTATTGGCTTACCATAACTGATTTAGAAACCGTAGTACTATTGATTGTGGTATTATTCTTTTGTTTACTCTTATTGGGAGCCATCTCTACGCCATTTTGTAAAACCTTATGAGCCCACTTCAAGCACACCTTACAAACCTTAGGTAAGTGTTTCAGACTTTTATTTGCGCGCTGTAGATATGCACATCTTTTACAGCCCATTTTTTCATTTCTTATATCGATTCCTTCCTAAAAATTGCGGTTTTAAATTAGTATTGAATAGAAAGTTTTCATTATACTTACTTTGGATTTCAAAGCCACTTTATTGGGATGGCTTTCCGTATCTGTGTTTGACTTTGACGTAGAAATCTGAAAAACAAAATTGGAATAAAATGTTAACGATCAAACTTTAGGCAGATGGAATATAAATAGTAATTCGATTTGCCTTACTTCCACATTTTTATTATATTCCTGATTAGTGTTTTCCGTCTTGGGCTTTGGTGTAGAAACCTGAAACGAGAATTTTAATTCCGTTTAACAAATATATCTTATATTTTTTTTAGCTTGAAGTAACTATATAGTATACATATATCTACAGAGTTGGATTAACACAATCTTCTTACGTTTTTTCCTATATCTGCCATCACGACGTCGTTATTGGACTTTGTTTCAGTAGGTTGTGGTGTAGAAATCTGAAAATATCCATTAATTTAAAATTATGTATTATTTTGTTTAAATCATATATAATTATATAGATTTGCCCAGACTTTGGACTTGAAGTTTTCCTTACCTTCTCGCTTGCATTCACCTGCTTGCTACTGGTGGGAGGCTTTAGCTCCTTGACTTTGGCAGCCTCCATGTGGATCAGACGCATTCTCCAGCGCTCGCGCTGCATCCTGGTATTTTTCTGCCACTTAATCAGAGCATTGATACCCCGCTGATGGGAGCGAACCTTGGCGGGATCAGTCTGCTGCTTCATCATGCCTTTGATAAGGGCCAGCTCTTTGATCTTTGCCTCGTAGATTTTGTCTATTCCTTGCAGGTGTCTGACCACTTTCGAGATTTCGGCTTCCTGCAAAGCCTTCAGCTTGAGGCTGTACTTGGCCATGAGTTGGCGTACCAGGATCTGGTCCTTAAGTGCCTTTATCACATGCTCCTTGATGGTCCGACGCATAGCAGTGTCTGGCTCTAAGCGGTAAGAGTCTCGCAAGAGGTCAATCCGTGCAGTTATAACTTTCACGCGGTGCGACATTTCCACCAGATGGGTTTCCAGGCGGGTAAACAGATCCGTATTCGGTGGCCGGTCTCCAGGCGGAGCGGGTCCCCTGGAAAATATGCTTTTTACCGTAGAGGCTTCCATAGTTAAAGATTTTTAACTGAGTTTGAAAGAAATATCTGGTTTATGTATTGAGAGTGGCCGTATTTCGGGTGTGATATTTGCCGGACAGCTAGAAAGGTGTTGCCAATAAAAAGTTTAAGATTGCCGGACTACCAAAATGGTGCTGCCAATAAATAGTTCATCAACAAACCAGTTGTGACAAAAAAAAAAGAAAAACATCATTTGGATGGTTAAGCTAGGTACTGACATAAGATAAATTGGCTTTCAAAAAGTTCCGAGCGAAATTGCTCAAAATTTCAATCGGGAACCAGTGTGACCAAATAGTTTAAAGAAAATACGAAAAACGCGTAAATGGGGTCATACTGACACATGCACAGCTGTTTTACGTAAACAAACTTTATAAAAATAAACTTCAATGAACATTAAAACTTAAAATTTAAATTATAATGATTCGATACTGGAATATTCGCCACTATATAGCTCAAGGCAAATACATCAGTAAATAGTATTTCAGTATCGAGCAAAACATATAGTAAATTCGGTCGGAACTTTTTGAAAGCCAATTTAAAGCAAAAAGAAAAAAAATAAAGAGAGAGTTCATGAACTCGATGTGGCCAGAATGCTAGCTGGTGTTGCCAATAAAAACATAAAAACAGAATTAATGTTGCCAGACTGCTGAAATGGTTTTGGCCTTCAAAAGCAAAGGGCCTGTCTAAGTAATAAGTACCTTTACCTTCAGAATCTCCCCACTTCTTCATGTAAATAATCCTTAATTCTTTTAAACTTTATATATATTTTATATTCTTAATTCGATTCTAACAAGCTTCTGCAGAAAAAAGTAAACTTCTAAGGGGAGAGCTAAAAACTATGTATATTTTTAAAGCTAATAGTGTATAATTTATTATGCTATCTAGGCTCTAGTTTTTAGGTCTAGTCATAAGGACACTCTCACTACTGGTCCACCTCGAAGTCCTTGGCCTTTGGCGGATACTGAATGGCATGTTCCGCCTGCATGAGCAGCCCAATGGCCCGAAAGTTGTCCTGGATCATTGCGAACTCCTGGAGGGCCCTCAAATGCTTCAGTGCCTGCTCGGTGGTGCCTATGGAAAGCTCATCTTTGGTCTCTACGATACTAACCTCAGGCTCGGCAGCGTTGTACACCACAACGTGATCCCTTTGCGGTGGTTCCAAACGAATATTTTTGTTTCTTCTAAATTTCGGTTGCTTTCTGGCTGTGCTCTCGCCGCCATCCATCGAATTTCGCTTGCGATTGGGACGCACCGCGGCAGGTGAAAAGACAGGCTCTTCATTGCCACCCAGAATTGTGACCTCAGAGTGGTCGTAATCATCGTAGCCCAGTACCACTTGGGTGCCAGGCGGCGCCTCGTCCTTGAGGATCACGGACATCTGTTCGTAGAACGGCCAGTTGTGCTGATACTCTGGTCCGCGCTCCAGATGCTTGTTGCGGATGCAAAAGTATGTCTTCTTCAGGTTCCTGAACTTCCGGTCCAGCTGGACGGCATCAATATCGGTCATCCCCTCGCTCGTCAGCAGAGTCACCATCTCGCCCCAAACATCTTTGACCTTACGTCCCGGATCTCGAAACAGCTCCAGTCGTTCGGTGTAAAGAGTCAGCAACATCTGGGTGTATGATGCCGTCCACTTCCTATCTTTAACTGTTT
The DNA here is from genome assembly GCA_008042635.1 of Drosophila nikananu. NCBI lineage: Eukaryota > Metazoa > Arthropoda > Insecta > Diptera > Drosophilidae > Drosophila > Drosophila nikananu. The sequence goes on from VNJV01016470.1 coordinate 5,072, forward strand.
TTTTTGTGATAAGCATAACGATTGGTTTCCGTTTATCTTTTTACTTCAGTCCTACTTACGCTTGATGTCCATCGTTTACATCCACTGGCTTGACAACCAATCCTTGGAAATTGTAAAAAATGTATGATGTGAAGTCTGGACTATGGTTTTCCCTTTAATTTTTTCCAAGACTATGGTTTTTGCTTTTATTTTTATGACGCCGTTTCAGGGGAAGGTATCATGATCAAAGCAGCTGTTACGGCGGTGTATCGATAGTCGCCTATCGGTAAGGTAGCACAAACTGGCGATGACACTTTAGCTACTGAACACTTTTTATTTTAAAATATGTTGTTGTTTAGTTTTGATAGATTTCATTTTTATGGTTCGTTTAATTTTAAATGTTTTAAACTGTAAGTACTACAAGACGATGTTATTTAAGTCCGTATTCGGAAAATTCTTTATTACAAGTCAACGTTATTAATTACTAATTCGAGAAACTCTTTTTTATTGTTAGTGGATTATTTGACTTAAAAGTTGACCTTGGTTTGAAAAAGCCAACAAAGGCACAAAAGTTGTGCTATTTAGTATAGTATGGTATATAATAAGAATTGAATAATTAAAAATTGAAAGATTATTTTTAACAAAAAGAAGGAAACTGAAAAGAAAAAAATATATAATTTAGGAATATACGCAGTTCTGCCCCCTACCGGCAGTTAATTGAACAGAATCCAATAAGTACTCTTGGGTAGCAAAAGGTGGCGCTTAAGCAGCTGTAAATTGTAAGTAATAAACAAAAGTTGAAAATGTATATAAAAAATATTAATTAGAAATAAGTTTTAGCCCACTATTAGTATCAAAGGAATATGCTTTTGGGTGTTCTTATATATCACTATGCTTCTTTTACACTGCAGCGAACGCTATCGGAAAATCGGTAGAAATCGCATACTGCACACAGCATACTTTTGGGGCTTAACCAATTTTCCATTTGGACTGTTGGGACAAAATGGGATATCACTTGCCAGTGATGCTCATCTAGCTATATTGCACAGTTGGGACAAAAATGCAATTTAATTACCACCAGAGATGCTTATCTAGCTCATCTTACTTTCCGCCAGAGATGCTCATCTAGCTATTTTGCTTTGTTGGGACAAAAAGGCATCTCACTTACCAACAGAGATGTTCATCAGCTATATTACATAGGTTGTACATAACCCATCTCACTTGACAGTGATGTTCATCTAGCTATTTTGCACTGTTGGGACAAAATAGCTTCTTCCTTACCAATAGAGATGCTTATCTAGCTATATTGCAGAGTTGGGACAAAATCGCCTCTCAGTTGGCAGTGATGCTTATCTGTCACAGGGAAGATATTGCATTTTTTAACATATGTATACCCATTAGCCCTGAGATAGGTTAGGTTAGGTTTTATTTTTTTTTGTTATTATGTAATAGGAACGCTCGGTCAATTTATGTAACAAAAACAGGTAAATCTAAAAAAAATATATATTTTTATCTGACCAAAATGAATCTATTATCAATGAACTATATTTTCAAACTGCAAGGGTATACAAATTGAATAAAACCAATCGAGCGTAGCCAAAGGTTAGTGCTTTTGAATTTAATTTCCGCTTAAAATATAAACAAAATTAACATACGCATGTTTTTTTGTTTTTGTCAAATATATTTTCCCAGAAGCACCTGGACGTGCAGCAGGGGATGTGTGAAAGAGTTGGTCAGCTGAGAAGATCTCAAGAAGCGCACTTCCGTTCTGGCCCAGATAATAACCGTGAAGTAGGGAGTTGCAACCCCAGAAATGCGCTTTTTCCAGGTGACTTTTCTTTTCATTTTGTAGGGACTCCAGCGGAGCGCAACCACGACGAAGAGGTGTTGTTATGCGTGGGGGTTGTCTTTGGACTCGTTAGACCCTCAGGGCCCTGACTTGGCTTTAAAAAATAGGGCCCGAAACCAGAGCCAGATAATTGTTGCGCAACAAGGCGAATCAGCCAACAACTCAGTGATTTTCCCATGAGGAGTCGCAGTTGAACCAAAACGCGATCAGCGGCGCATAAAATGTGGGAAAATCAACTTGGATATGATTGACAATGGGCTCGCACTGCAGCCTGGCCTGGTTTGGCCTGCCCATGGCAATGGCTTCATTATGCCGACCAGCTCCCACAGTAATAACACTTTCGGGCTGCCTGGCCTCTTGAAAATTGCACTTCGTGCTGGCGGTTTTCAAATTCATTTCGCCTCAAATGTGTGGCGTTGCCTTTGGGCGCCCAAAAAAAAAAAGAGTAAAAAATAAACCCAAGTCTTAAATCTTAAAACTCCCGCAGCCAGAGTTAAGTTGCACTATGGAAGCCAAGGTGAGATCGCTCCACTATCCACCCAGTGGGGTTATTCTATCAGTGGGGTTATTCTATCACTGCAGCAGCGGAAAAAATACACAGAAAAACTATTGATTATAATTTTTATGGTTTGTTGAAAGCTATATTTGAGTTTTATCAGGGATCGCAAAAAAGAGTTATGAAACTAAATATTAAAAGGTAGCATTAAAATAATAATAATTAAAAGGGCTTTAAAGAGTTCTTCAAAGAGAATGGCGTTTGGTATCAGATTTTTGGCTTTAAGGTTTAAAATATGCTTTTTTAAATACCTTACCTATTAATATTAAATTAATATATAGCAAGCAATATAGCAAGGTTTTTATTACTTTTTCACAGAATATTAACCTCGGTTTTTATTCAAGCGTTTAGTCTTTAAAATATTAAAGTAAATCTAAAAATGCTACTCTAATTTCCTGATTTATGCTGAACTCAGGCTAGATTTTCAGTATTTTACTTAAAATACAACTAAAAAAATATATTCAAATATAAATCTAAATACATTTTTAAAAACGTAGATTCTTAATAATTGTAAATTGTTTTATAGTCTAGCTCCATTTCAGTTGTAAATTATGTTTTAAAATATATATTTTTTTAAGTGAAACCCATAAAAGACTTCCACAGTAAGGATACCCCACTGCTGCTGCTCCAGAGACAAGATCGGTTCATCGGGAGTTCAATGTTCGCGGGTCACGACTTCGACTGGAACCAGCAGACATAAATCGGAGCAGGCACAACTTGATGCGGACTTTGACGGACGGCTCCTTGGCCGCCAGTCAGTATCTGTATCTGGAGCTGGGAGCCCACTGGGGGATGTGGGGCCTCTATGCCATTTCAATCAATTGACGGAAGTGCCGGTGCGGCAGTTAGTGATCTCATGATCATGATGTATGTTATTGGCTCAGAGCCCGGTGCTGGCCGCAAGTGAGCTTGCCCATTTGCTATTTGTCAAATTTTCATTAGATGGCCATAAATTGAAATCACGCGGCATTTGTTTTGGCCAGCACACAAATAAATTTTCAGCTCCAGCAGCCGCACTGATTCTCACGATCTGAGGAGGAGGAGGAGTAGTCCAGGGAGGTGGACGGGAACTCTGAGGGGGCACTAAAACTTTCTAGCTGTTCACACCACCAGCTGCTCGTTGGATCCTCTGATCTTGGTCTTTTGGTCTTGGCCAATCGCCACCTGCACTTGGGAGTTAGCCAAGATCCGCCGGAGGGAAATATATATTGTCGTGCACAGGAAGAAAAAGTAAAGGCGAATATGAATTTGTATAAGAATGAACAGTGATCAAATTTGATATAATTCTGGCAACTAGATTTCCAATTTTAAAGTTAACTAAATTTATGAAAATTAGAGTTCTGGCAACCTTTTTCCTAAATCACAGCAGCTTAGCATTTTCCAGTCATATTCATTTGTGTATTTCCAGTTGAAGTCACATTTGCACTGAGTCAACGTAACGGTAACATACATTGAAAATTTCTCTAAAAAGTTTATACTATATTTTAAATATTTCAGAAATATCGAAAGCAATGAAACTACTTCCTGAAAGTATTAAGGCTTCCATTACTTCAAAGCTTGCTGACCGAAAATTTCAAGCTCAGTTGGTGGCCTTCCAAAAGGATCGTATCAATATCCTGTTCTTCTGTCTAACGCTTTATTTTCTGATGTACATGATATTCGCAATGTGGCCCCTTCTGGTCGGCTTCCTGGGGCTGTACTACCTTAAGAAGGGACTTCTTTTCAAGCCTCGCGATCTGATAGAAGTCTTCATCAAGGTGGGAATGTTCCTTATCGATTTGTGTGTCAACATAATGGTCCAAATTATGCGTTTCGTTACTACTTTCTGAATGAGTATTTTTTAAATGTTAAGACTTCAAAATGCAGACGTTCCTTTAATACTTTTGGACTGATTATAACATTCAAGACAGACTTCAACCATTTCTCCTGTTTATGTGAGGAGGAAATATAATAAACAAAAAAATGTTTACAAGTTACCATCACAACATTTGAGTATCTTTTTCCCAGTGCATCAATTGGTGCTAGGAGCTGGATCTGAGATGCTGGATCTGGTCTCCACACGTTCGAGTGCTCGCAAATGTTGCTGGCTAAAAGCGAATTCCAGTTGCAAACCCATTTTTGGCACGATCGCCGTCGCCGCTGCGGTGCAACCTTTTTTGGGAAGAAGCCGCCGCTGCCGGAGCATTGATTTGGAGTTGAATTCGGATTGGGAATCGCCATTGGAACGCACACGTGGATGTGGCATGGACCAGGGCAATGTGGTAAGGGGCTGTGGGTATCGTTGGGGGTTTTCTGTGTGTGCTTTTGGCGGAGTGAGAGTCTGCAGGTGTGTGCCGGCTGCTGCTGCTGTATCTGTGGCTTTGCCTGGATCGTGATTGCTGGCAGTCCGACTTGGACTTGGACGCCGGGCATCCAGCTGTGAGAACGCACCCACTTGGCCAGCACTGTGGCACTGGCACACACACCCGCACATGCACACACACCCACTATCATCAGCGGGTCCAGACGAGGCCAGCGGTGAGATCGTGTTCATGCGGTGGCTTTATGGCCAACACGAAGAAAAAAGTAGGGGCATTAAATCAATATTTTACACTACTAAACAGAGTTGGTAAATAGAATGGAATATTTTTGGGATGACAAGAAAGAAATTTGAACCTTTTTATGGAGCACAAATTTATTTTTAAATATTTTAGTGGGTGTTTTTATAACTAAGACTGTTCTATGGATGCAAAGATTATAAACTAAGGATTCGCAACCATGTGTCTTGATATTTTGTTGGTTAAATGTGTAGTTGTATATAATTTTCACAATTAACCAACTAAATCGTTAAACTTCTTAAAGATATTTTAATATATCTTTGTTTATTTATTTAAATTATATCACCTTAGGTCTTAAATTCGATTGTGATTTTGATAAGTTACTCAATAGTTTCTTGTCTTTTGTGCATTCTTCAAGTTTGCTTTATTTTTCCTAGTGTTTCCGGTAATAAAAATATGACTTTCCTAGCCCAAGTATCTGCACAGATACTTGTTCCTACTTCCAGCATGTATTTTAAGTTTCAATTAGCTTAAAAAACACCTACAAATTCCATTAACAAACAAATCCTCACTCAAAATCATTCAAATCTTCCCAATTTAATTAGTTGAAAGTTTAAACCTTTTTGGCCTAGTGTAATGCCTGCATAGATACTCAGATACTCAGATACTCGTACATGGCAATGGGATGTATGAGCTTGATATTCGTTTGCAGTTCGAGTATCTGTATCGCAGGCGAAGCGGGTACGGTGCTGATTGATTAATCATTGCTGGTAATTTGATTTTGTGCCTTTTGTGTGCGCAGTTCAACCGTTAGACGGCGGCCAGGCCCATTACTATTACTATATGGCCACAACTCAAGTATATATATGAACATATAGTGCTCGTGGCTCCCTCCGATCTGCTCGACAAGCCTCTTTCAGCGCTTTGATTGATTGTTTCATTGCATTTCGAGCACACTGGGCTTGAGCTTGGCATATTCACCTGGTTGCCAGTCATTTTCGTGCACTCTCAGACACACGACACACCGAGTGCTGTGCTGTGCTGCTCGTTGTTCCCTGGATCTTAATTCTATTTTTTATGTGCTCGGTTTTGTTTTTTTTGCTCTTTTCCGCACGTCAGCTTAGCTGTCAAAATCCTTGAGCCGACTACAATGTCTAAATGGCTGCTGGCACACTTTTGATTCGGCTGATTAACAACTCGACGGCAGAGCTGGCCACACTCGAGCTCAATCGCTGCCGTTTGACAGTTGACAGTTTTTGCGAAGAAAATCGGAGAGAGATCGATGACAGTTTTGGCTGATCTTCGGCTTTGACGGATGGCTTTAATCGAAAGAGCTATCGATTAATGCATTTACTTAAGGCGATGAACAGCGCTGATTACATTTGAATTTATAATGTATATTTACATTATTTTTAAAGCTGATTGATGACAGGGAAAAAGACGTTTTAAACCTGTTAGGTAGTATCCTGAAAGTAAATGAATTTCCTACAAAAGAATACCAGAAGAAATTCAAGATTACTCGAGAAGATATTTTAGACATTTACTATAATTTCTGCTTTACTTTGTGATATCCTTTGAGTAAACATAAAACCTTCAAGTTGAGCACAGGACTATTTCTTGATATGACGACCCTTCTTGGTCTTGCCCTCGGCTGGCGGTTCCTCCTCAGCATCCTTCCCATCTGATGGCTCCCAAAGCACCTTGGCGGGATAGACTATCATCCGGTGCTTGCCCTCGTGGTGGATCACCTCGAAGTGATGGTATTTCGCCATCACCACGTGCGGCTGCTTGGCCTCAAAGTACTCCACAATGGGCACCAGCGACACGCCGTGGCAGTTGATGTACACCACGCTCATGTCCAGCTGCAGGGCAGCCTCGTAAACGGCGGACATCTTCCGACCCCAGACGGCGGCACTGACAAAGGGCACCATCTCGTCTGCCAGGAGACTGGGCAGCTCAGAGGCATTGCGAAAGGTGTGCAGGGTCACCACCGAACTGGGTTTGCCACTGCCAAAGAAATTCTGAGTAAATTCGCATACAATCAGAGGGGAACCAGGCGTCATCTTGGAGCGGAAATTGATGTCATCTGGTGTCAGTAGACACACCGTCTCCGCCTGCAGGCACTTCACCATGGCCACTGTTTTTAGGTATTGCGAGTGGGTGGCCGCCTGGTGGTGCATTGGCTCCATGGAGGAGCGTACTAGCTCGCAGAAGGCATCCCTCATGGTCTCGTGGACAAAGACACTGGCCACCAGGCGTGGGGCAAAGGGCTGCTTGAGGCTGCGCAGGAGGGGTTCAATCGCTGTCTGCATATCGGCATTCTGGCAGATGACCAAGAGGGTGGGATCCAGCCACTTGTGGTCACTGCCATCGCCGGGGAACTCCGGCTGGCGCCAGGTGTAAGGAGCCATGGCGTTGGGAATTTTATACAGAGAAATTAATAGAAATATTTTCGATTTGGAGAGTGTTAATTCGGGGGAACTAAAGGGTATATTGATGGATTATTTTTATTCTAAATTTGACATTTAAAATGGTACTTATCCACACACCAGCAACCTCTTCATTATTTATTTAGCAATATTTTCCTTAATAAATTTCTTAAATTTAGCCAAAACTTTCTGCCTTCACATGAAGCTTAAATATGGGAAATCCTTTAATATTCTCGCTGATCCCCCCTGCCAGCAATCAATAACAATAATATGCCCACATAATCTAGCCTTAAAAACACACACATACACCACTCGTACACCCAGTTCAAGGGTTCATAGAGGCGTTGCCCCGTCGATAAAACGAGGGATCGGGATCCTTTTGTGGCGAGTCAAGCGGAGGACAAAGGCGACGGCGACGACGGCGCTGAGTGACTGGAAGGCGTCGAGTCCTGCCTCTAAACACCTGGATTGAATGAGGGAATGAATGAATGAATGCAAATATCTGCGCTGGGAATCGCGGTGCGGTGAATCACATTGCGTGACGTCACAATGTCGCAGTACGTCAGCGACTCCTAATCGAGATCCAAGGATCTCGGCATCGGTCTGGGCCCTGATTGGGATGACAACCCCTAATTGAGGTCGCTAACTCTCGACTGACTTGGCGTACTCCGCCACCCCAAGGACGCACAGCCGCCAGGACTCAACGGGCGGCGCAAAAAAAGAGAAGAGGAATCGCGGAAAAAAGCCAACAAAAATAGCAGGCACTGGGGGAAAAGTTGAGGTACTTAAAACTAAAAATTCAATTTAAACAGTGAGTAATAAGAAACTCTATTAATATGAATATTATTATTACAAATTAAGTAATTTAAATAATTGATAAACAAGTTTTTCGACAATCTGTGAGTTCAGTTCTTAACTCTCCAACTTTCAGCTGAAATCTTACCTAAAATTACATTTTTAAAACATTTTCAAATGTTTTATATTTTATTAAATATATATTTTACACCATAAACTCATTATATTATATATAATAATTTTCTAAATAATTTCCCCCAGTGTTTTACCGCTTAAAATTATTATAAAAAAATAAGTAATTGTTAAATGTACGAGTTCAGTTCTTAACTATCCAACATTCATCAAATTCGTACCTAAAATTTTATTTTAAACACATATAAAAAGATTTAATTTTACATTAAATATATATTTTACACAATAAACTTATTATTTTATTTATAAGAATTTAGCAAATAATTTCTCTCAGTGTTTAACCGCTTAAAACAGCGCGCTAAAGTGCAGCTGAGGCGCTGACGCAATCGTGGGAAAAGTTCGTAGAGCAGCAGCAACCCTGCAGGGCGACAACCCTTGGCAAGGAGCCACACAGCTGGTCAAGATGAAGGCCTTTCTCTCTCCTAGCATCTGCGCCTGCTCTGGCGTGGTCCTTCCCTGCCAGAAATCGATGCCAGGCTCCTGGTTCCTCGACGTCCAGCTGCCGTACAGTCGCGTCGCGTTCCTCGTTCCATCGCTTGTCGATGGATGACGATGGCCTAGGATGATTGGATTTGGCTTGGATGGACTCGGGCGGACTCAGTGCCGCATATGTCAACGCAGATACTCATGTATCTGTAGCGGGAAATCAGTCCAATTAAAAATAATAAAGGTGCAACTGCAACGGCAGCTTGTTAGTGCCCCTTGGACGACCAAGATGGCAGATTGCATCCGAAACAATAGAGGCGGGAATCCCAGTTAAAGCCCCATCGTGGCCTCTAGGCGCGTGGGAAAGCCAAAAATGAGGAAAATATACGAAAAATAATAATAATATCCGCACCTGCCGCGCCTCTTTTGAAGGCGAAGAAAACCTGCGTTCCTCCATATTTGGCTTTTAGCTGAGATATGTCTTTGCTTTATGGGTTCGTGATCGAATCAAAAGCGCGGCCATAAAAACGCTAAATTGCGGAATTCTACCAACAATTTGAGCGCAACACGAACGTGCACTGGAAAAGAATAGGAGTGAGAGTTTTAAATTAATTTTAAGTGAAATATAAACCACAAAAATATGTATTTATCATACCGAAGGAATTTAGATAGATAGATATTAGATTAAAATCCAAAGCATACTTTGAAGTATATTTAAGCATATTTCTAGTAACAACTCTAAATTTATATTGGTTACTTCAATAAGAAAACATTGCAACACAATATAATAATGGTAAGAATATTAAGCTCATCAAACAAAGACACACAAAAAGTTAAATTAGGTTAAAAGAACTCGTAACTCCATTTCGTAAATCTAATTTTAATCCTTAAAAAAGTCTTATATATTTTATTATATTTAAAATTATTCCATTTCTTAGGGGTTTAAGGAAAACCAGCATTGCAGCTTAGGAAACGTAAACCAAAATGTTTTTATACCTTTTAATTATAAATATGTATATATATTGCTTTTAAGACCCCTTAGATCTGGTTCAAGCCTAAAAATAATGTGGTTTTGATGGCCTTTCTTAAAAATGTAGTAATAAATCGTTATTGCCCATGTAATTGATTTCAATTTAATTACATTTTGTTCTCTCTGCATCCCAGTTAGCCCCGCTGACAATTCTATTTGGCACGAGCTCATTAAGCTCCATTTATATGCAACCTGAGCCATGACTGGTCCAAAAAAGCCGCGCATGCAAAGCTGCAACAGCAGCCGGTCAGCCGCCGCCTCTCGATCTCCCGATCGCCACTCGATCCACTCGAGAGACCCCACTCCAAAACCCCAATCCCCCATCCCCAATACCCAGCGACTTCCACATCCACATCCATATCCAAATCCAAATCCAAGCCCCTCTCCATGCACTCCATGGAACCGTTGACAAGTTGTTGTCCGTTGTCGCTGGCGAATGATTTACTGGCTCTCTAGAGAGCTTCAGGTCGCATGCCAAATGCAAAGAAAAAGAAATAGCAAATAGCAAATAGAAAATAAAAAATATACAAATAAAAATCAACTCGAGGTACAAAACTCTACTACAAGTCAGGTGGAGTGTTGGCTGTGGCCAACATGCTGGCAACATTCTTGCCATGTCGGTCATAGGGCGACACAAATAAACAAATGGAAAACAATGTTGAAATATTTTAATTGCCTGCCGAGTAGAAGTGACATTCGAAGGCTTTTTGTTTGTAAAAGAGTTTAAGAAAATATATAAATACTAAATATTTTAAAAATTAATTTGAGAGAGTGTTAATTTAATATTTAATTGGAGAAAACAGGTGTTTTTTTAGGTCTTGTACAGAAGTATTTATTTTGTATGTAAGTTAATTAAGTTTAAAGTTTCTAAGGGTTTCCTTATTCAGTAATCTATTCTTAGACAATTTATAATTATTATTATAATTTCGTCTAACAATTTTTGGTACCTTAATTTAAATAAGTTCGATGTAAAAATATCTCCTTAAAATAACAATTGTGCAGAAAGCAACTCAGCAAACATTCTAATATCTAATTTTTACCAAAGTACGAGAGACGTAAAGCTCTTTGCCTTAAGAATTAACCTAAATTAACTATTTTAAATGATTTTCTCTTTTTTCTCTCTATAAAACTTCCCTATTTTCCTTTACAACCTCCTTTGAATTCCTCAAGACTTGTAGCTTCTGCGCCTCTTTTATTAAATCGACACCTTGTCACATATGAAGAGTTATCTCCTCCAGGGGGTCATCAGGTCATCTGACAGTCAATCAGCGGCTTCGTCTGGCTTTTGAGCTCTACAAACTGGTTTTTCTTTTCTCACTTTGGCAAAGAATGAAAAGATGTTAAATCTTTTTTGTGAGCTGCCACTGCTGTTGTCGCAATTAGTTGCCGCCTGTGTTCGTCACAGCCTCAAATTTCACCGGAGCTGCGATTTTGAGTAATCATCGGCGGGCGGAAATCCAGCAGAAGAGCTGCAAAAGTAGCAACTCTTGACCCACAAACTTGACAAATCCATCAGCGGCATTACGCCCCAAAATCAGGCGCTGTGGGCCTCTCCCTCAATCGTAAATCAAATGCTCGTAACTTTTTCCGTAAATCATCAGCGGCGGGAAGGAGGCGTTGTTTGCTGGGAAGATTCCACTGAAAAATCATAAGTCACTGCACGTCTGGGTAGTCATCTTCATCTCCGCCAGCTTCAGCTCCACCAGCACCACCAACAGCTCCACAGGTGATGGTCGCGGAGGAACATGCAAAGTGTCAGTCATAAGTGACTTTTTTGATTTTGTCTGCCAGCAGCAATAACTGCGTTGCAGCAACAGCCACCGCAGCAAATTAATTATAGTCAAGCCATATTTTTAGAAATAATTTCTTGCTAGGGTTTCTTACATTTTTTTTATAACAGCAAAAAGTACTTTCCATTTTTTTTTTTGAAAGGGTTAACATGGTTATGCATAAGTCATATAATTTTTAAAAATATGTGTAAGGTTCTTACAACAATTAAGAAAATGTCTTAAAATATTTTTATTCTATAGTCAAAGCTGTTAAAAATCATATAAATCCCTTAAAAACCCATTTTATAGTCCTGGAAAATTCCCACAAATATATTATGAATGTTACCCTTAAAGGGTATTTACTCCTTCGATCCCTCAGTTGAACCTTTCTTCCTTTAATTATTTATTTATTTTTATTTTTTGTTGGTAACCTGACAGCTTTGTTGTATGTTGCATGTCCGCGAAGCACCTTTCACCTTAAACTGTTTGCTTTATGACCTCTTTCAGATGGATATTGTTGACGGCTGTGGCTGTGCCGGCCTGTCAGGTGCTTTATTCCTTACCTCCCGAAGTTTTTCCCTCACTTCGGTTTGCTTGATGGCTGCCTGTCCGGTTTGACATGCCCGAGGGCCAGGCCAAGTCAAGCCAAAGTTAAAGCCGATCCTTCTAGGCACCTTTCACTCCCGAGAGCGAGGTAGATTCGGGACACCGGCTTCGCACCTGAGTACGTGCAGCTTATTGGTGTTTTTTTTTTCTCGGACCTCGTAAGTCTCTAATTAATCGACTTTGCCTTGGGGCCTTGATTAAGCCCAGCTCTGCGTCTTCCCTGGCAGCGTTTGAACTTTTAACCTGCGGCCATAAATTTCGGCAAAAGATGTGAGATATGGCGATGTCGTCGTCGTGGTACGCAGTCTCCACGAGGAACTGCAACTCCACAGCAGCAGCAGCATCCAGAGATGAGCAAGCTACTGGTAATTATAAGCGAAGAAAGGTACAGGATTAATGCTTAAAAAGTACCTAGGGAAGGTACATACTAAATTATCTAAAAATAAAAGAATTCCTAAAGTTGAACATATTTTTTTCTGATGAATAAATAAAAGTATAAATAAATCTCGAACCAAATTTCAAAGTTTAAAAAAAGGGTACCTAACCTTGTTATTTATTTTATACCTCTTAAAAATACCCAAAAATCTTGTGGCATGTCCACCGCTTTGGCCAAAAAAGAGTCATCATTAGAGCTAAGCACCAACGGAGGCCGATGTCGATGTCGTTTAGCATGTCGGCTTTATGTCAATTAGATGTTTGTCTTCGATTAAGTCCAAGCCACTGGGCGAGCGCATAATTTGGTGCTTGTGACAGCAATTTGCCTGCCTCCAGCACCTCCCCCTAAATGGGTGTGTGGTGTGTGGGTGTGTGTTGTGTGTGTCATCCCCTCCCTCCCCTTTTTACATGTGACATTTGACGCACTTCTGACTAGTGTAAGCACCGCCTTCAGGCCAATTTTGACCCATTGACCCATCGAATCGGTTTGATTGATGTTTTGGGTTATTGCAGTTGGAGGAAATTATAGAAAAAATCGATGGGTGACACGGGAAAAAATAAAAAATAAAGAAAGCATATTATTATATTGTATTTTGGGATTATTGTATTATTTTATTAATTTACAATATATACACGTAGTTGTTTGACTACAAAAAATAAACGCCTAGGATATTAAATATGTCTGAGTTTTTCTATTAAATTTAAATAAATATAAAGCCATAAAATGATACATTTAAATTACGAATGCCCTGATTTAAGCTTAAGAAATTGTAAAACTATTTTAAAACACACAGCTTTCAGTCATATGATACCATAATCTATGACAAAATTATGTATTTTTAGGTGTGAGATTTAACAGAGTTTTTGTCACCTCATTCCGCCTAATAAAACCTTTAAAAAATCTTTAAATTACACATTTCTTTAATATTTTTTGTATTATTTCTAATTTAGATATAACTTTCCAAAGTATCCCCGGTGTACCCGCGGTTTCGTTGTGTTAAACACTTTGATTACCCCTAATCATCGCAGGTGCTGGTGCCCTTTTGCCGGGTCCTTGGTTCATCGGTTCATTGCGTGAGTCCATCGAAATGGAAAAGTGGAAATTCGAATTGCTATTGATTTTCCCTCAATTGCGGGTTAATTCGATAGTTGTGCCATGTTCAAATTGATTGATGGCCGTAATTTGGTAGCGAAAGCAAAGGGAATCTAAGGAGCGCGCTTAAAGCAATTTAGTGAAGGAAAGTTATTGAAATTAAACTTTACAAAATATATAAAATATACTTTCAACTCTCCCTTGATTTCTGTCACACCTTAAAATATGTTTCACTTAATTTTTGTTGACGAATCTGGTTGGGTTTCCGGCTTATGTAGATCACCTGCAATTATCGTGTATGGCCTTTGGCCAGCGACTTAATTCGTTATTAATTGTACGGCTCAGACTGACGCGAGACTACCCCAGACTGATTGCCGCAATTTGTTGTCTTGGCCAACAAAGCCCACGAATTTGGCTCCAACTTATCGGGACTAAGCGATATGTTTGGTGGTGGTGGCACTCCTTTGGCTCCAAAAACTCCCGCTGGCTTGGAGCGCCAGCACGCTCCCAACTGCCAGATAGCAACTTCCACCAACTTGGCTCATTAATAAGCGCCGTCTTTAGGCTAACGTTGGCAGGCACTTGAACCACTTGTAAAATGCAACATTTGTTTGAGCGATAAAATCGAGTCCAATAAATTCACAATGAACATACCAAAAGGTGCATAAAATGCAGCAGACGATCGCGAGATCTGGATACGAGTGCCACAGCCCCCTGCCTCGCAGTATCTGTATCTGCGAGTATGCGATGCATTCTATGCACGATGTCGATGCAAAAGCCAATCCGCCGCTGCCGACAAAGCCAACTGCCGGGGAATGTCGGTGAGGAGGAGGTCGGTACCGGGTACCGGGTCCCGGGTCCCAGTATCCCGTGTCCCATGTCCCGTGTTTGGTAGCCACTGGCCACTAGCCAGGCTAATAAACGAGCGACCACCGCCAGCTAAAGAGACTGCGGCGAGCGCGACAAAATAAAAAATAGAGTTGTACGACGACCACCTGCAGACCAGGTCGCTCCACCAGAAGACCCCCAGCCGGAGATTCGGAGCTGGAGCCGGGATAGGGATTGCACAGGGAGAAAGTTTTATTAACAAACTGAGGGAAAATACACAAACCTTAAAAGAAATGTACAAGATATTTGTAGAAACCTAACTATGCTATAAGAAAAGTAACCAGGTTTTATTTGTAAAAGAAAAAGTGGTTAAACACAATAAATATAAAAAAAATAATACAAATAATTAATAATAAAATTACCAATATGTTAGGTATTTTTAAAACATAAGTCCAAATCATCAATTATAAAAGAAAGAATATCAGTTGAAGGAATATAAAACAAAGTAAGAGGGGATTTTAGCAGATGTATTTGGAGACCAATTTTATGTAATAATTGTATGTAGGCTTGGCTTTATTTAGGGAAAAAGTGTTTTAATTCTTGAAAAATTAATTTATATAATCACCAGTTTTTTAAGTAAGTTTTCAAATTAATTAAAATTTATAAAAGCATATATAAAGGTGCTTCAAAGCGCATTTTCGAGCACACAAAAGACTTCTGTTTTTATTCGCTTCTTTTTTAAGGAAAAATATATATATGTATTTAAATTAATTAAATATAAAGAAAACTTAATAATTTCAAAGAGTAATACATGTTATTAAATATAATCTTTGTTATTTAATTTGTATATAACAAATGTACCCACATTTCCCTCCAGTGCACTGCCATGTAGCTCTGCCATTTGTCGCCATGCGGCTGCGTGGCACTTGTTGTCCATTGAAATGTCGCCGTGTGGCTCCTAAAATATTCAAATCTCCTTTTGAATGCCTTGTAAAACGAGGCACTGACCCCCAACTCTCAGATGCCCCTCTGCGTCCCTCCTTACGTGTCGGTGTCAGCCAGAGGAGACGAGGAAGCTGCTCCAGTTGCCGGTTTTCGGAGAGGTCGCGTTGTCCACTTCCACGGTGTGTGGGCTGCGGCCATGTAGAGGGATTGTAATTTAAGCTTCTCTATTGTTTAGGGAATGCATTTTGTATATAAGGAAATGACTGCCAAGCGGTTCTTCTTCTGTTAGAAATTCTTCTTTTATTAGGAAGCCATTCAAAAGAAAGAAAGTAGGGTTTGAGTTTAGAGAGAATGCAATGAGTTAGGAAGATAAAACTAAATTTTATGTTTGTTACAAGAAATCAGGAAGGAACCTCAGTTACAATAGTACATTTGAAAATGTATTTTCTTAGATAATTAGTATTTAAAATATATATTAAAAAAGCTTACTTTGTTTAGATGTGTTTAGAGTACTTACAAACCTTTCTAACTCATTTAATTTAAGAGTAAACCCCAAAAACAAGACCAAAACAGAGCACAGCTATAATTGAAGGCTCAAGAGAGGACCTCACCTACCTAAACTCCTTTTCCTGCTTCCATTTATCCATTAATAACAATTTCCTGTCTGTAGGATGACCTTAACGGGTCACACCTTGCCGTACCAGCAACGTGTATTAATTGCTTAACATTACCAGTTGTCATTTGACCCAAACCCGGCTGTCTGGCACTCGAATGAGACTATTTCAATTTCCCAACAACTCCCCCAACTGCCGGTTGTGTAAATTGAATCAGCAGCAGCACCCAGAGCCACGATCGATCTATTCGAACCCAGTACCCAGTAATGGTAATGGCAGTGCCCAGATACCCCATCGAAATTGAAAGAGAATGCTGCGTGTCGATTGCATGTTCCGCAAACTAATCGAACGAATCGATCAAATTCTCAGCGCCGTCGCAACACGCAACCTCTGAAGATCTGAATTGTGGGCCGGGCTCTATATATACACATATATATATATATCGATAGATATGGGATACTATAGCGGTAACTGGCTGGCGTAACGCCCGCCGCTGGAATTCAATTATGACGATTGCTTATAGGCGCGATCGCCGCGGCGAGCCAATAAACAAATGTACGGACAGCAAACGTACGTAATATTTAATAATAATAAAGCACGCGGCTGCTGCTGCCTGGACCAACAACTAAGCTCCCCAGCGCCGCACTGCACTATTTTTTGTGGGGTCAGTGGTGGCGCCCAAGAGGGGTTAGGGTGGGGTCTTAGATACGATTAAATAATAATAAAAGAAAATATGAGGTACAAGATAAGAGGGAGAGATAGAGAAAAAAATAGATAGCGTAAGAGATAAATGATTATTTTATAATTATATAAACCTATAAACCTATAAACCATATATATTCTTTATCAGTATTAAAATCTAATATCTAGCCACGTCCGGCATAACAAAAAATGGACAATTTGTTAAACATATTAAAAATATTTCAAGGGGTTAGTTACATCGTTAATATGGTAAAATAAATAAATATAAATAGGTTTTATTTTTATGTTAAATTTAGTATGCAAATTTATTAAACAAATATAAACTAACATTGAGAAGTTTTTCGAATTGAAATTAATTCATTTTTGGCTTAGTTACGACATTTTTACGTAAGATTTTTTAAATGATGTCATAAAAAAATATCGGTAAATATAGATTTAATAAATTAGTTCCTTTAAAGGACATGAGTTGCCCAAATAGCAGGCAATTTCCATAAGACATATTTCGATTATATAATCTTAATTTAATTTATAATCTTAATTTATTGCAGAAAATATTTTTTTTTCATTTTTGGCTAATTTTTCAGTCATTAGAATTGTCAGGCATTCTTTAAAATTTTAGTTTTTGAAAATCCCAAATTTTGTATGCAGATTAATTGTCCTATTAAAAACTAGCAATGAAATTCTTGTGGAATTAAAATTAATGCTTTTTTGACTTAGTTATAATATTTTTTAGCTCTGATTTCCAAAAAAAAAAATAATTTATAAACATATTTATAAATATTTATTGAAATAATAAAAATTATTCATGTATTATTGTGGGCATATCAACTTAAAATAACAGTAATTCCGCCATTTTAATCGTAATCAATAATAATAATAATGTAACAAAATTGTTACAAAGAATTTTTTCATGCAAATTTTATAATCAAAACTATTATTACATCATTACAATTGTGAAAAATTTATATTCAATATTATTTAGGATTTAATTTTATGCTTTTGTGATTTAGAGAGGATCTTTATTCAGTTTCAAAGCCTATACAAATCCCTGCAGTTTTATAATTTTAATAAGTCTCCAGAAATATAATTTTTCTTACCAATCTACCCCCTTGAAAAACTCTTTTCCCGCCCCTGATCTAAGCTGGTGTTGTTACCATTGGTTGTTTCGTTGGCGCCCGGTGGCCATGTGGTTGGCTTTGGATACACCACCCGCGCCCAGCTTTGCTAAAAAAAATAATAAAAAATATAAAAAATACATAAAAAAACGAGAAAAAATGACTACGGCAGCCGGTGAACAATAAAACTTATTTATGTCTCTGGTCAAATTTGCGTTGCTATTTTGGGACTTATTTGACAGAGCCCCGGCGTTTTGTTATTGTTATTATGGGCATTGTGAGCCGGGCTCAGATTTCGGCTTAGCTTCCAGGGACCCTGGAGATTCGGGAGACTCGAAGAGTGGCGGTGCCAAGTGGTTTCAGCGCCTGTCTTTTGTTTGGTCGCGCCAAAAGGTTTACGACCTGTTAATGTCCAACTAGGCAAACTGCATTGCCCATTCGGGCTACCAATCCAATCCTTTGCCACAAAATAAAAACAACATAAAAAGACACACTCCTACACGGCTGCTTGGATACGCAATTTGGCGCACATTTTGTTTATATTATTAAATAAATTTCGTGTCGGACATATATTTGCCCGTTGCCCGTGGGGGAAGGTGTGTGTGCCGCTGATCCGCGTCTGACCCGCGTGTCTCAAGATCAGTTTCCCCCTCCATGTGGGCCGGGTAATAATGTTTTGAAAGACCGAATGCGAAGCATGTGGCATTATGCATTATGCATAGATCTGAAATTGGTTGGAAATTGATATATGGCCTGTAAAGTTATTATCTTGCTTTGAATATATATTTCGATCTGGGGTTTAAAACGCATTAAGTTTTAAGTGTTCTTATTTTGCGAGATCTGTTGGCCGATTATTTGGTCATAAAAGATATAAAAGCAGACACCTAAAAACAGTCATAAAATTTGAGTACAATTAATTACATAGTTTGCTTAACTAGGCAACTATTAAGTATTTGAAATTAAATGTGTTAGCATAAAATAATGATTAATATAGTAAGTTGTTACCAAGACTTTTTTCTTATTAAATATTGAAATACTATTAAGTATTTTAAATAAAACGTGTAAAATAAGCATAAAATAATGATTAATATAGTAAGTTGTTATCAAGACTTTCCTCTTATTTGAACTGGAAGATATAAATATAAATAAATAACACAAGTTTACTTAAAAAATCAGGCCTAAAACATATCCTAAAATCTTTAATATTTGTCATATTTTTAGGAAATATATTAGGTCAAGTAAAAAGTTCGTTCGTTTTTTATCTAAGAGATGACTTTATTTTCCATAGTACTAGTGTTAGGTTTCGCATCATGTCATACGTTACGGCGTTAAAAAGGTCGTCATTCGCGTAACAAGTTTGTCTTTGACAGTTTTTCGATTAATCGACTCATTACGTTGTGACAGCTCGTCAAAGATGGACACCAGCAATGAAAAAATTCGCTACATTTTGCAATTTTTCTTCGATCAAGGCGAAAAAGCAACCAAAGCTGCTGAAAAAATTAATTTAGTTTATGGACCCGATACTGTAAGCCATCGTGTAGCACAAAAGTGGTTTGCTAGGTTCCGTTCCGGGAATTTCGATGTTAAAGATGCAGCACGAGTCGGAAGGCCTGTCGTTGAAAATTGCGATAAAATCATGGAAATAGTGGAAGCAGACCGTCACGTGAGCACTTATTCAATAGCTGAGGAATTAAAGATAAGTCAGAAAACCGTTTGGAACCATTTGGATAAGCTTGGGTTCAAAAAGAAGCTCGATGTTTGGGTGCCACACGAACTATCGCAAAAAAACATTATCGACCGAATTTCCATTTGTGAATCGCTCCTAAATCGTAACAAAACCGACCCATTTCTAAAACGGATTGTGACTGGCGATGAAAAATGGATCACTTACGACAACATCACGCGCAAACGGTCATGGTCAAAGCTCGGGGAAGCGGCCCAGACGGTGGCCAAGCCCGGATTGTCGGCTAGGAAAGTTTTGCTATGTGTTTGGTGGG
>VNJV01016471.1:0-33687 GCA_008042635.1 Drosophila nikananu
CGCCAAAGAATACGAGATACGAAAAAAGAGGAAAAACACGAAACGAAATCAACATAAAAAGCGCCGGCAAACCAGTTCGGGATAGACTCCGCCCCCGTCGCTCGCTGATTGGCTAAGCGAGCGCTTTGCCTCGGCGACTTCATCTTGTTCTTATTTCCTATATTCTTTTTTCCGTTGCTCCGAGACTGCGGTTTTATCGCCTCCCACCCCAGTTCTCTCCTTCTTACCCCCTCCCACGTTCCTTCGCTGTCCTTAATGGCTCTCCCACTGCTTCCGACGTTGCCGTTATTTGCGGAGCTTTACGAAATTTCGGGGCTCAACATCTTTTGCTGCTCTTAGCATTTTAGATAGAAACCCTCACACACACGCACACACTTAGACAACTTGACACAGAGGGGCATCCTTTTATGTGGCACACAAATACATTTTCATGTGGCGTGTAATTCCAGCTCCTGAATAGGGAAACTTAATTAATTCGCCAGCATAAGTCAAGTTAATAACCCAACTGCCAAGTAAGTAGTGTAATGTTTTGGGGAATGCTCAGATAGGATTACGTTAAGGGTCTGGGAGGGATATTAAAGTAATTGAAACTTGAAGAAATTACAAAAAATTCTAAGCAAAATTATAAGTCCATCTCCCTTGATTTAAAATTATATATGGGATAAGAAAGGAAGCTTACCTTGGCTGTTTTCAATGGGATCATTATCAAGAATAATAGTTTTCCTAAGCTAGGGGAACTATAATCGAAAAAGAACAGAGTGAATAATGCAGTAATAGGATGGGGGACATGAAAACTTGATTCCCCGACAGATCAAATTATAAACAATAGTAAACATAAACAGCCATAGCTGCTGAAAAATAATGCATAACATATTTTGTTTAACCTTTCACTTATTGTCGTTAAATTATTTCTTTAAAGAATTCTCCCCAGGGGTTTTTGCCTTTTATGTGCAAACACATTCGAATTTCCGGTTCGATGACATCTTTTGGGCCACCGAGCGTGCTGCAAAATTTTCCAGCGGGCCCAAAATAAACCCATGTGTCTGAGTGCCTGGCCGCCCATGCTTCGAACGTAAATTATATTTACTGTTAGCCAACTCATCATAAACTCCCGCCTCCCCCGCACCCACTCGCATCCTGCGCCGGCCACATTGTGCCGCAAAATATTAAAATAAGCAAGAACGCGACATTGCCGGGCTAAAAAAGACCTGCACATGCTGGGCGTGTGCCGGTGTATTTGTGGGGGAGGAGTAGGTGGCGAAGGTGGAGGAGAAGAAGATCTCCTCTCAGAACGCGGAAAATCAATAATTCTATTAAAGCTTGAGTTTGGCGTTCGGCGAATGCCGTGTAGTTTGAACTTTTTGAATATTTTCGACGAGCCCCACACTGAAACAATTACTGAGCTTGAGATTTAAAAATAAATATTTATACCCTTTCAGGGTATTATTATTTTAGTCAGAAGTTTGCAACGCAGTTAAGAGGCATTTCCGACCCTATAAATCATATATATTCTTGATCAGCATTAACAGCCGAGTCGATCTAGCCATGTCTAGCAGAATACAAAAATTATAAATTTTTAAAAAATTTTTTAGGTGGGAAATTGTTCAAATTGTAAAACAAAAAAATGAAAAAAAATTCATTTTAAAATAAATTGAAATTAAGTTTGCAAACTAACTCAGAACAGTTTCCCGAAATTAAATTAATGTTAGTTATCATATTTTTAAGCTTTAGTTTTCCCAAAATTATGGATAAATATTTAAGATTTAATACTCCTTTCGGGGTGTTATAATATCAGTCAGACGCACAGAAATTTGTGAAGGAGTCATTTCCGACCCTATAAATATAAATATATTCTTGATCAGCATCGACAGCCGAGTCGATTTAGCCATGTTTAGAAGAATACAAAAATTTTAAATTTTAAAAAAATTTTTAGTTGGGAAATTGTTAAAATTTTAAAATAAAAAAATGAAAAAAATTAACTTTAAAAACAATTGAAATTAAGTATGCAGCTTTATAAGCCTTATAAAAACTAACTTAGAACAGTTTCCCGAATTCAAATTAATGTATTTTTGGCTTAGTTATCATATTTTTAAGCTTTAATTTTCCCAAAATAATAACGTATAAATATTTAAGATTTCATACTCCAAAAACTGTCTTATAAAATGTTTTTCATCATTAAAATTAAAAATCAGAATTAAATCTTTCCACTTTTTAGCAGTGCCGAGGACACTACGTGGCGCTATAACGTGTGGACAAGTGATTCAACTTTAAGCGTTTGGCGGATTCCATCAGCGTTGACGAAGGAATGGGGGAGGGGTGAAAAATGGACAGTGGGTCGGTTCTGGCCCCTTCCTGTTACCGCTATTACGGAATGTGGCGACCATCAGCCGCGCTAAGAGCCCTCGTTGCCGTCATTGCCATCAACATCATCGCAGCCATCATCCGGACACTGGCACAGGCGCGGACACGGAGAGGGACACGGATACGGACACGGACAGGGGCAGGGGCAGGGAGACGGATGCCGTAACTACCCGTCATCATCATCATCAGCCACCAGAGCCAGCAAGCCCATCCCCGAGCCAAGCATCCTTCGGTGTCATTGTCGGCGTAATGACAAAAGGACATTCATTAAGTTTTTGATTTCTGATTTTATTGTTGATTAAACGCATCGCAGCCCCTTTTTTCAGCGCCCGTTCACGGGGTTGGGTAATGCCGAGAAGGATACAGTGTCCTGGCTGGCATTGTCCCGTCTCTATCTCCCAGCTCTCTCGGCTCTGAGCACTGAGCACTTCCGGCGAGAGCGTCAACTTGACATTTCCGCTCCGCTCCACGTTGCAGGGGCGTCTTTATTTGGGTGGTCCTGCCTGCCTGGCTTATCAGCCCACTTGAGCACTCAAGGATACGCCCGACAGCCGCCAGCCGACAGCCAGGACATCGTCCCCACATAGGACTTATGTACAGAAGTATTTACAAGCGCAGCCTGGCTGCTGGCGGCTGGCCAACCAATTCGAATGCCCGATTAGGGAGCTTCGGTATTATCCTGCAGCCAGGATGTGTGGGCCACTGAAGTGCTGCCATTCGCCTGGCTCAAGTATCGACGTCCTGCGGGCCCGGAGCGGGGGGGCAGGGATAACCACGACTGGCGGTGCCATTGGAGCTCATCAGCCAGAGCTCCGTAGGCACTGCGCCTGCGCCAATTTAGGGTTTTCCTTTATTTTTTCCCCCCAATATACATGTATATATTCTCACTGAGGATATTGTACATGTACATATGTAGGAGCCAAGCCCCTTATATAGGCGATTATGTACTTCAAGTGCTATTTACTCGCCTGAATCAAATGTAGGGATTTGGCAGCCAAGAGAATGACGTGAAAAGATTAGGGAAAATTAAGTAGCAGCTAAAAAGTAATTACGGCATTTGGAAGGAGCCTCTGTATAAAAAGGTATCATTATTATCATTAAAGAAATAAAAGACCTTTAATATATTAACATTAATGCAAGAAAAGCATACTCTTTCTTAATGACAAAAATGTTTCTTAAATCTTATCGTAATATTTACATATTCATATAAAATTCGTTCGCTATATTAAGAGGTTTAATAGGTTAATGTAACCTCTTGGAAAATATTTCAAAATTAATATATTGTGACAGGGAGTTACCATTCCATTCCACTCCAACTTATTTTGGTATACAGTCTCATTTTTTCCTAGAAACTACATTCAAACACATTCGATTAAGATGGAAATAATCAGTATGTCAAACAGTCAAATGATGTTCATTATCTTCCCGACACATAAAGTTGGAAAGAGACCTTAAAAGGGGAGACCTTTTCGATTACTTGTTTAAAATTATATCTAAATTATACCTGGAAATATCCTCATTCATACTGATCCCTTCTCCAACAGATTTACTTGTACTTGCCGGGTAACCTTGGTCGGAAAACGCACTTCAATTAGTCGAAGAAGTGGCGCGGCGTGAGACATTAGCCAAACAATGTACGGGCTTTGTTGGACCAGTCGCACCTCATGATTAAATGGAATAACCACATTTACCACTCCAAGTAATTGAAGGAGGGGTGGCGGTGGGTGGTGATGATGCACCCACACCCCAGGGCAGCCGTTCCAGTGACACGGGTAAGCGTGTTGCGATCGGCAAAACTTCCACTTGAAAGCCTTAATTGATTTAACTGATACCACCACCTCCGGCCGACACAAACTCAAACCGAGAGTGAAACTCAAACTCAAATCAATAGATAAATTCGATGGCACTGTATCTGTATCTGGCGAATCGGATGTGGCAGCGTGATTGACGGCATCTTCAAAAGCTCGCTGCGAACACGATATCGATTTGTAAATTTTGCCTACGATAAGGAGCTCGACTTTGGTGGCTTGACAATGAAACCCAGAGATCGAAGACCAAAATGGAGTCGCCGGAGTGTCCACAAACCGGCAAATTGTTTTCCCCCTTTGTGGATGCCGCCGAACATGGTTTGACGAGTGTGTGCGTGTTTGCTTATCGCGATCGATAGTCCGATAGGCAATCGATATCGGCCTTGTTTGTCTGTTGTCTTTGATGCTTGACATTGTCGCCTCGATTCGCCGCTCGGACAAATCCCTAATTAAAAAGATACTCAGATACTTGATATCTGCGCCGCTTATCGCCCATGCAAATATTGACCCCTCGCCTTAGCCAAATGAGTGGCCGTGGCCCGTTGACCCGGCCCCCCCTCCGGTTGCCATGTGCCGGTCTCTCCGGGCAGCACTTGACTTTGTTTGCCCTGCCATCGAGGTCTCGGTCTCGTCTGGGAGTCCGCAAAAAAAAAAAAAAAGACAAAGACCGAGTGCCACACCCACCCACTCACCTTCACTCGGATGGGGGGGACCTTGCATGATTTGCCCGCCTTATTTGCTCATTTCAGTAATGGCTTATTTTTAAATGGTCCACAAAAGTAAGGCAAATAAACACAATGGTGGTGGAAGGTCCCTTCGAATGTGGAATTTCAGAAGATTTTATAATATATTTAAACAGCTTTTAGGCAAAGGGATAACGAGATTTCCTCTCGTGTACTTTGAATTCTAATTCCAAGCTAAAGGTTTTCCAGCTAACAGTATTTTATTGACATAATTGTATGTAAAAGAAATAAGTTTAATTTGTTACTTTTAGTCTTTAATGCTATTAAAAATGCTTAAAACAATTAATGGAAGAAATTCAATTCAGCTCATTTAAAGTTGTTCCGTAGAACTAAGGCTCCAACCCGAGACCCCCAATTTGAGGCTTTCATTGAGAGTTTACCACAATTTTGTAGTTTCGCAAATTTCATCAATGGGCCGGCAGAACCTGTGGTTAAACTATAGAACGGACTCAACTCAATTTCAGAATTTCAAACATTTTCCGCTAAAAGCAACTCATTTTGGGGGCGAGGGGCTGCCGCTGGCTGACCAAAGGATAGTTTGATATGACCACATAATTAAATTAATTGCATGCAGAGCTCGGTAAAAGGGGACTTTGTGTGGGATGTGACTGTAGATGTAGATGCGGATGCAGGATGCAGGATGTGGAGAGATGTGGGAGACGGTAAATATTGGTTAAAAACGGAGAGCCGGCTCGTGTTTGTGGCCTAAACAAACACCGGTCTCTCGCGGGGTAGAAAATCGAAAATCAAACAAACAAATCACTCGCTTTGATCGCTGGAAATTCGAATTCCGTTTGGAGTGCTGGCACTCTCGAGGGGCTTATCTGCGAACGGGAATCTTTTAGAGGCTATACAGACACCTACTATGCCTACTACTCCTCCTAGCCGAGATCGATAAGTTCATTTGGTTTTGCGATTTGATTAATGTTGACTTAAGAACGATTCTGTTTGCTCAGCCATTGTGTTCAGCTGTTCCGCTCTGATTAATTTGAGGCGATAAAGCTTAATTGGATTTCGCTTAGATAACTCACCTGAACAGCTCGCCGTTAGATTTCCCCCGATAGACCTCGAGTGCTGTTCAAAATCGCGGCTAATCAGAAATCAGAGTCGTCGATGTCGTAAACAGTTGTCTTGAGGGCGAGTAGGTTCAAGTTGCTAAGCAAGTTAGCCAGTTATTCAGTTAGCCAGAAGGGAAGGGAAATTGCCACTATCTCCCGCAAACAGAGAGAGCTGCGAACGGCTACCGCAACCTTAAGTCCTACACTCCAACTAAGATGTCCACTTAAGTGAAATAAATTTCTACTTATGCGCAACATTTCATCGAATGCCAAGAATCCGAGCGGCCCGGAAGGGTGGCCGTGCAATATACACTTATACTTATGCTCGCAATCCTCCTAAAAGGCAATAAAGTTTATCATGCAATTAAGAACGAATTACGCTGCTAATAGAATAATTAATGCAATTTCCCACAACATTAGGCACGAGCACACAGACCCAGCGGCGGCGGTGCGAGAAAAAGAGGCCACAGAAGGAGCCCAGTGTCAGTGCAAAATCAAGATGAGAAACTCTCTATCGGACTCACCATCCATCGCAACCCCATTCCCATTCCAGGAGCAGAACCCACACCCTCCCGGCTCTGCGGGGCTCAGTGACAACTGTCGACGTGGGCCGGGAATGTTTTCGTGCGGCTGCAAAACCCCAAGAACTAAGCCATTCCAAATGGGGTTTATGTGCGTGATCTGTGGGAAGAGGAAAGAGAGGAATGGGAGTGGGTATTGCCAATTGCTTGGTCACATTCGTACAGTGGAAGCCTCAATTAACAGGCTTATAGTTAAAGGAAGAACTTAAATGGTTCACTGGTTCTGGAGGAACTGTTGAAATCTGATATAATAGTTCTGAAGGATGGGTTCCTAAAACTGCTAGCTTCATAAACCTCTAGGAAACGTAAATTTCTTTATATAAGAACTCGGATGTTTGGTATACATAAATTTAGTAGAAGATTGTATTCCCATTTCGTTCTTGTTTAAAGGACTATTATGATTACAAGAGAATGCAATGTCTTCAATGATTGCTTCCCTTCTGCAATTAATTGCTTTTTGAATTTTTAATGATTTACAATATTTGTAGAAATTTCTTAACCTCTGCTACCACTGTACCCATGTGTGCTGCTCTGCTGGCAATCCTTGCTATTTTTATTGCTGCCTGAAACCGCAGGCAAAACGCAGCCATGAGTGAGTCCTCTATCAAAGTGCGGCTGCCTGATGCCTGTTTCCCAGCTCCCAGCTCCCAGCTCCTGGCTTCCCAATCCCAGTTCCACTTCCACTTCCAGTTGCCATTCAGCAGTCGCTGCTCTGCGGAGCTTTCTGCTCCTTTGCCGCCAGACTGGCAAAGTGTTTTGTGGCTGTGCCGCACTAATGAAAATGTCAAGTAAATTCCTGCTTTCGGACGGAAACTGCTGGCTGCTGGCTGCTGCTGCCACACGATGCTTCTGCCCCGATATCGAGTCAACTATCTCCCTGGGAGGATGGCTTTTCATGGGATCCTGGGTGGCAAATGCATTTTCGTGCCGGCTTCAAGTTAGCTTCCGCTTCATGTCCCGCGCGTTGATGGCAATTGTGTTTGGCTTTGCTAACCCCACACCCATTATATAAAGGCAATGAAAAGTGATGAGGCAGAAATCGGAATGAGAGACAGTGGGTAATATTATTTGTGCACTGCCAACCCATTTCAGTCACTGATTTTTTGAGCAGTTTTCAGTTTTCAGCTCTAAGAGTCCTGCCTGAATTTATCTACGAGTTGGAAATTGCATGTCAACCGGAAAGTAGTTGTCAAGATTGCTAAGTCCTTATTTCTTTCACAGTCTGCTCTGGGCTAATAGCTGGGAGGTAAACGTAAAGGTAAAGGTAAAGGTAAAAGGTGTCCTGGCAACGCATCCACAGAGGCTTCTTAAGCAGCATTTTGGGTAAAGAAAACTGCTTCCGCTCCCCTTCCAGGACTTCCAGGACTTTGTTTGGTTGAAACCCCAGCTCTTCTTCTCCGAGCAACGTGCAAATTTAGTTTTACATTTTATATTCGCTTTCGGGGAAACTTGTTCATCAGCCCGACTGCTTACAGTGGGCTGCAAAATGTAAATATCTTCGAGTTTTCCCCACAACTCGTACACTTCCGCCGGCGTACCACGGTAAAGAAGCTTTCAGACGTCTTCGAATTTTAAATGCAAATACTCAGTGAAAGCGAGGCGAAACTACAAGCATACATGGGGTTTTACCCAAAGATTTATTTTGTGGTCTCTCTCCCCAGTGGGGCAGGCAGGACCTCTTTCCTTTCCAGACTCTATTTCCTTTCAGATCGGTTTATTCACAGCAGCGGCTAATTAAGTGCGTTGCCTAAAAGTATGTAACAAAAGAAACTACCGGAGGAAGGGAACTCTTGTGATAACCGAACCCTCATCTCTGCACAGACTTCTTGGCGCTGTCAACTCGATTGTCGCGCCGAAAGGCTGAGTCCTGCCCCGCCCACGGCCTCTTACGCCCTTCTTATATAATTACGCCTAAATCCCTTTTACGCTACGGAGGCATATTTCACGCTACTTTGTGCTGTCTTTGTGCCGCGCCGTGGCGTAGAAATTTATGAAAATTTGATTAATCTTATCAAGATGCTCTGGGGCAAGTCAGTCGTCAGTCGTCAGCCGTCGTCAATCAAAGGGTTGTCGAGCAAAAATGAATTATCAACGATTTTTGCCCTGCCTTTGAGCTAATTGAGTTACCCCGAGAGAGTGTTCTTCTCCAGAGTAACTAAGTGAAGCACTCGCACACTGTTTGTGCTCCATTTGACCCAACTTTCCTTTCCCTGCTTTCTAGTCGCAAAGTCGGCTTACAATCTACGGCCAATTCCGGGGGCTTTGCCGCCTTTAAACATATTCATAAGGTAATTTGTCTGGGCCACGGCCGGGGCGCTTGATAAGGAAGGAGCAATTGATACAAATACGTATTAGTATATATTTTTTATTTGACCAAGTATCGACTTATGGCGAACACAACATCCTTTCAACCTAAGCTGCTTGTATCAATAAAAATTCGATTATACACAAACACACACACGCAGACGGCCAGTCCTTGTCGGCCAGCCGGACCCTTGCAACGATTTATCATTGTGTTGACTTTATCGGCCGGGGCACACATAAAAAAAGGAGAGAGAACTGAGTGCTCGACTTATAGTTGAGAAGCATCTGCCCCTTCCTCGGCACGCATCACGCATACGCCTAGTTGGCTCGACAATATCAGCTTAGGGCTGCCGTCCCTGCAGCTTTTTCATATTTTTATAAATATTTTAAGCATCCCCCCACCGGGGGGGAGGGAAATCTCCAGCATTCAAGTAGCTTATCAGTCTCGCATGCGAGCTCTCCCATGTTTCCCTTTTCATTTTCATTTCGAAGAGTGGTCGGTCGGTCGCCCCGTAAGCGTATCAAGTATCAAATGCCAAACAAGTCAACAAATTGGCCAAATCTTTTGTTGCAGTTGTTGTCTCCGTAAGCTGTCCAACTTTTAGACCTCTGGACGACCCCCTCGATGTCTGACCAGTTAAGTACTCGCCGCTGTGTTTTCGTATTCCGCCAGCGTAATCGACTTCGATTCCGCTAAAGTTTTGCGGTGACTCCTTTGGCAGGATGGCCACCGCCTCTGGCAGAGTGGGGCTTAATTGCTTATGTAATTGTTGGCATTAAGTGATTTCTTGTTTATTTCACAGTTGGCTGCATTTGAATTTAATTGAAATTAGAAAGCGGCCGCCAGAAGGGGTGACGGCGACTCACTATATATTAAGATGCCATACTTTACAGCGCCTTAAGTTAAACAAATATATTTAGCGGAGTTTTCTCTGCCATTAGCTCGACATTTTTTCACCAATCAGCCAGGAATTAAGAGCACTCACCTGCGAAATGCTAATTAAACAGAAAATAAGCTTAAGATGGCCTAGACAAATAGTGAAGAAGAAAAAAGTGCGCTGGGTGGAAATTAAAAGGCAGAAGTTTCAACATCAAAGAGAAACTTCCACCAAAATTAAATAGGCAGATTAAAAAGAGGAGGAAAATATAAAAAGAACCGTTCGAGACATTGATATGCATTTGTCAACGAAGAAAAGTTGGTAATTAAACAAACACAAAACGGAATATTCAATAACTTTGGGCAGCGCAGGAGGAATATAATTTTTCTTTTCTTATTAATTTTTTTCGGAGAAGCAAGCAACAGCGCTAATCGCATCTTTCATATTTTTTTGTGTTCGTCGTCGTCCTCTGATTTCTTTAATGAAACAAAGTCCACCGAGGGGAGGAAGGGAATCCCAAGTTGTATAGAATCCTCGGTCATTAAATGTATTCGGTTTCAGGAACCATCCCAAGCAGAACAGAGACAATTTTCCATCTAATCCAATAAGACCTTGCCACTGACACCGCGGCATTTCCATTTGCCATTTTTAACCCTTTTTTTGGGGGGTATTTCGAATCGAAAAAGAAACGCATCGCTGGTCCTGGCCCAAGGAGAATCGTTATCCTGGCGCCCGGCGAAATAATAAAAGCAACGAAGCCGCGGCGCACTTAATTAGAAACCGTTTAATGCCCCTCTGCGATATCCCTGCGGCACTCGACTCCATCAACCGGAAGCCATTTCGGTCCAGGACCAGGATTGGGTCCTGCAGAAGAGTTGGCATTGGTATGCGAAGTGGAGAGCGAAGACGAGGAAGGACAATCTAATTTTCCAACTAATTTAGTTAGAGTGCTCAATAGTTGAGTTATGTATCTGGCGCAGGACATTGATTAGAAATAAAGTTTGCCCAAGATGGGAGGCATTTCTGCTGCCTCTCCAATGAAATTAAGAAATGAACTTCTCAAAAGTTTCATCGACGAAGAGTGAGTGAAAATCGTA
The DNA here is from genome assembly GCA_008042635.1 of Drosophila nikananu. Lineage (NCBI taxonomy): Eukaryota > Metazoa > Arthropoda > Insecta > Diptera > Drosophilidae > Drosophila > Drosophila nikananu. The sequence continues at coordinate 10,831 of VNJV01016471.1, forward strand.
CTTTTTCTGCCCAGATGAATGCAATTAAAAAGTTGAATGCGATTGGTACTGGCCCAGGGATGCAGATACATTCAATCAGATACATTGCATCCCATCCCCAAAAAAGATATATATCGGGGAATTTCGAGCAGGACAAGCGTGTCAAACCGCAAAAATGCGTCGCATGAATATATTAACTCTGGGACAAAGGAACAAGGGTGAATTCTGGGATACAGATACAGATACAGATACATTAAGTGCCAACAATACGATGAAGCGAAAGAAAAATTAAAAGGGTCACTTTACAAGGACTTAAAATACAAAAAACGAGCGCACAAAAACAACACAAAGGGAAATGAGATGAAAAGTATGGAAAATAAATTCATATTTGAGACCATCGAGGGTGGGAGGAGCATTACAGGATGCTTTCTAAGGACGAGGGGCGCCCGCTATGTTTGCCGATGATAAGGAGACTTTGCTTTTGGTCTTTTGGTTTGCGCTCATTGGACACAGATTCTGGAAAGGTTTTCCGGGGCGGGGTGGGTAGGAAAATATTTACAAACATAATCGCTGAAAAATTAAGTTTCTGAAATTGCTTTTTTTTTGCTTTTTCCAGCTTATTACGGCATATTGCAGGAAATTTATCAACGTGACGGCGTATAAAAACACAGATTTCTTTTCCGGAAGTGCGAGTATCTAAGGAAAATGGCTAACACCGAAGAAAAAGGGCACGAAACACAATTAAAACGAAGGCGGTACGTGATCGAAAGAGGTCAAACCCCAGAGCCAGATTAAGCTGTGAGCTTAGCATACTTAAGTGGCCACGGGCCTGGGCTCAGAATAAAAGAAAAAATATGCCAAATACCGGGCCCGGTTAAACCAATGAAAAAGGTCTCTCTAATTGAGTAAACGCGAGCGGAAAAAACAGGAATTAAAATTGGAAAAACGATAGATATAAACAATGGAGAAGGGAAACTCGAGCTGAGGTTTGTTTTCCATTCCTAAGCTTATTTTTCCGAGCCGCTTTCCCCGAAGTGGCATAAGATGCATCAACGGCGTACCAAAAAGGAATCAAAATACAGAAAAGCAAAGGAATTAAAAATGTGAATGGTTGAGTGGGTGGACTGGGGGAACAAAGCGAAAGGATCGGGAGCAGCGACCCGCAGCGCATAAGGAGAACATTAAAAATGTTGGGCAGCTTTTGGCTCTTAATCCTTTTGGCAGCCAACCTCATTATGCACGCCCAGTGGCAGTGGCCGGGATGCTTTTAATGACCCAAATCCGGCCAGGACCTTCGCCCCAAAGGCGGACAGCTCTCACTCGTAGCATCCATTTTTTGATTAATTATGTGCCGAGAGTGAATGAGGTCGTCTCCTCCATCTTTGCCGCGCGTAATTCAGGTAATCTGTGCATTGTCTATTTTGACATTTGCCCCGGCGTATCCTTGATATTTTTTGTGTATGAATGGGAGTCCAAGGTGTGTGTGCCTCCTGCCACCGTCGTTCATGCTAAATTTATCAAATGCGTAATGAGCGAACGTGAGCTGCATGCCATATGCTGTGCTTTCACCCAGGACTCTCAGGCTTTTTCTACTTTTTTTTGTGGTTTGTTTTAGGGGTTTTTTGGACCACTATTGGGAAGGTGGAGTGCTCAGCCGTCGGTCTGTTAATTACAACTTAAATTGACAGCAAAAATTGGACTGGAAAATTGTGGGTTTTCCATGCGGTCGGCATATTAAGCGCTTACATCGGCGGAGCCCTGAAGTGTGGGAGTGGGAAGAGTGTGGAGGAGCGTAATTTCCCTGGCCGGAGTAGACAAATGAAGACTTAAGACCTACTTAAGGCCATGAGCAGTCGGGCGTGCAGCGTTCAAAACTCCTAAGCTGCGCTGGCAAAGTCGTCCTCCCCGCCAACAAAGGCGGCACATAAAAATCCAGGAAAAAACAACAAATTAGCTAAGAAGACAGGGGAAGAGATGGGTGTGCGGATGGATGGATGGGCGGATGGGGTGGGGAGAGGGAGAAGCATTTAACCCTAATTTGACACACACGCAACCTTGACGGCGGGGCGGAAAAAGGGGTGGCGAGCGGCAAGGGGATGCGGCGTCAGAGGGCAAGTCACAAATAAATACATTTACGCATATCAAGGGTAACAATGAGCACAATAAAAAGGAGTTGGCTCTGACAGCGTTGGGAAGTTTGAATACCCCTTAAAGGGTTGGGAAACCTTCAAGAGTGAAAGAGAGGGTTTGACGTGGTTTTATAATAACCAAAACTCAAGGAAAGTGTTTATTAGTTATTTAAAACATAAATAACATGATATTTGCTTGGTTTATAAATATAGTTATTTAGTTCTTTAAATTGCAAACCACCCAGAGGACCCCTTGCTACCCTTTGCCACATGTGAGTGAGTGAAACGTATGCTAACTGCCGTTAAACGCGACTGCCGGGAAGACAACAATATCAATAAACACACTCACACACTGGCACTGCGAAGGGGTAAACGTGGAGGATGTAGCGACAGCGGAAACGGAAATCACAACAAAGTGCTGACATGTGCCGCGGTCGGCGGTGGGGGCTGCATTTGGGCCTATGCGGTCTGTTAACACCCACATGTGTGTGTTTGTGTGTGAGAGTGTGGCGGCGTCAAGTTCCTTTTCACGCGCAAATTGAGTGCTTAAGCGGTTTAGTTGGCACGTCTCTCCGCCCCCTGCAGCACCGGAAACGGAAACGCCGCATGGGAATGTGTACGCGCTGTTTGCCGTGGCGTCACTAAGCCGTCTCAGCATCCATCTTTCCGCTGGAGACTCTCACTGGAGACTCCCACTCAGACTACAGTCCCCATATCCTGGCGATAAGCGAGCCTTGCATTCGCGTTTTATATAACTCATGCAGATTCTCTGCAAGTACAAGGCAAAATTATTATTTATTGTCAGTTCCAGCTTCCGCTGCCGCCGTTTTATGTGTGCCACTGCGATAAGAATGGGAAAATTCGATGGGGGTGGGGGGGAAATGGGAAAACAGAGGGCACACATTTGCATACGTTTTGGCCGGAAATAAAATCGCAAAGAGAACGACGCGTGCCAGCAGCATAAAGAAGGCACAGCAGCAGCAGCTCGAATTGCCAGTTTTGGCGCATTCCGCCATAAACATGGCATACTCACAGGCGGACCGCAACAGCAACAAAGATAAAGATGCCACACATCTACGGCTACATCTCATTCCGCGCTCGAAGGCGCTGCCTCATTTGTTGTTATTTATGCTGAGCCCCGCTGGTATATGGAAATCCCCCCCAAGAGCCGCGGTCACATTTGCTCCTGCCTCGCCATTTTTTGCCAGGAAGTAGACGACGGCAGCTGTGTGGTGGGAAAAACGAAAAATAATAATGAAAAATAATAATAAACATGGTTGGGCTGCCGTTTTATTGCCGCTCAATTGATATCATGAAATTATGCCTTTGATTTTTATTGCCTTGCCGGAACATATGATGTTCCTGCGCCGCCTACATGTGCGTGCCTTCAAGGAGTCCTGTCTAAGGATTATTTTTAAGCTACTGCCACCGTCTACATATGTGGTCGCTGTAATTGCAATTTGAATTCAATTTTCTGGAGGGTGTGGGAGTGGGGAAAAACTGTGGCATAGTGTACGGGTAGCTTATCGTTTACGATCTACAACAAAACAGCGAGCACAGAAGAGAGAGAGCTTTCTTGGAAACCCGAGACAGTGGCACATCTTTGGGTCTCGTGGGGGTTGCTTGATTCCGCTGGCAACCGCAGGCCCCCGGGGGTAACTCAACATGCAAAGCCACGAATTGGAGACTGTTTAGTTAGAACAGCAGTTCGATTTGTTTCCTCACTCTAAATTACCTAGAACTTAAGTTGTGTGCCAACATCTCAATGTTGTTATAAATGATTTTCCTAATCTAATCTCTTGGCGCGACTATCCATAAGACGCTTGCCCTTTGTAATTACCCATATTTACTCAATGGTTTCACTTTCATTCGCTTTGTTAGTGCCCAATTTAGTATTGCTTTGACTTGAACTACAAAGGAACACTCTGGTTTATATATAGATAACTATTTTGACGGGGAATTGATGTCAGTGACACAGTCAAAATACGAAGCCAAAGAGACCGAGTCCCGATCCGAAGCCCAAGCTACGCTTTCCGAATAAGAATTTAGGAGAATTCCTCCTCCTGAGATGAGCATTGAGCGCACAACACGCTGCGCTTAGATTAGTTTAGTTTAGTTCGTTTACGGTCTTGTGCGACTCGAGATCGTTCCAGCAGCCTCATTCGAAACAAAACAAATCGGAATAGTTATAGTACAACACTCGTAGGTTTGGCAAGGGCAAATAAATTACAAGAATTGGCCGGAAAGTGCGGATGAAGAAAGTTCAAGGGACGAAGTTCTCGATGCTCCGTCCGAAAATCTGTCAAGAACGGCAGCCGCACACAATCAAGATAAAGTTCAAGTGATAAGTTGAGCATAAATTTAAATATTCTAAGTGAATTGTGGCGACACATACAGACAGACAGACACACACACCCACAGTACGGGTACGGGTAGTTGTACATACATTAAATAATAGAACACAGATCGTGGGAAGGGGCTTGGGGAAGATTTAGTTACTCGCAGAAACCCAAATCGGACTACTGACAATAATAATACGAGGAGGCGAGTATAAGGCGAGTGCGCACAGCTCTCTCTCTGAATCTCTCCAACTAAACTAATTTGTCACTAACACTACTTAGTCGCTGGTATCACATTGATACCCGTGTATCTAATCTCAAACTAAAACAATGAGCTTGCAAATGTAGTGCTTGCCTCAGGGGGGGGGAGCACCGTGTCAGCGGTTATTATTTCCCTGGAAGTCCGCGGGCAATGACGGTGCCAAGATTTACGTGCTCATCAATGTGCAAACCCGCAAATCTCCGGCGCTATAAGATAATCCTGTCCGCTGCACATCTTCCGCCTGGAGAGCGCTCTTATCACACACTTTTCCTGTCTATCTTATGTTTTTAGCACCGAACTCAACCTGCAAACAAATCGTAAATCTCACAGGCGACTACAGAGGCAGCATGAGCGCACCAGAACGGCGTGGAGGAGCAAAAACCGAAGATTAGCTCAATGGCTCTTGGCTCTGGAGAGTGATAAGTCGGTCTGAGATAATATTTTAATAAAAAATATTTGGCACAAGCTGTGTGGGCACGTCACCCCTTCGGGCCAGAGCCGGCCGCTCTAAGACACAGTTAATATCCGCCGCCGCCAGAGCACATCATGCCACTCGATCCGCGCCCGGTCTCGCGTCAGGTTGTTGTGTAGATACGCTCTGATCCTCGGAACCCGGAACCTAGCTAATTGCCATTCTGCGAGAGACACAGATCTGGCGAAGATTAAGCAACGTGCGCGTGTGAGTTGAGTGAGCGCCCAGAGAGGCCCATGTGCCAAGTGAGAACGCGACCAGACTAGAGACGCAACTAGGATGGTGCAGAGCGAGAACCCCAGCAGCCTGGGACACGAGGAGCAGGATGCGGAGGCCGGCCGGCCGGAATCGAGCGAGGAATCGGAAGCAGAGACCCGTCTGCTGGATAATGGAAAGACCTACGATAAGGAGCAGGAGGCGGGCATCAATCTGGGCGAGAGGGAACCCGCCTCCGCGCCAAGGAAGGCAAAGCCCAAGAAGAAGAAACAGAGGAGCGAGCAGGATCGCCTCATGACCGCCGAAATCAACAAACTCCTCAACGAATCGCCGCTGGAGAAGAATGTGACGTGCGGCTTTTGGATATTCAAAGGACCCTTCTACCAGAGGTGGGTTGTAATAATTACCCACTGATTTAAGAGTTTATCAGCAGATAAAGCATAAACTTCTCCCGCAGATTCGCGAACCAAACCGCTTATGTCTTGCTGTACGGCATCGTGGGCTGCATCTTTTCGATGACATATGCCTACTTCAATGGCACGATTACCACCATAGAGAAGCGCTTCAAGATTCCGTCGAAGAACACGGGAATCATCTCGGTGGGCAATGACATTAGCCAGACTTTGGTGTCTGCAGTCTTGGCCTATTATGCCGGCAAGGGTCATAGGCCCCGTTGGATTGGATTTGGTAAGCACTTCAGGGGACAAGGTACTCTAAACCTTTTAACTCTTTAATCTTTCCATTAGGACTTCTTACCATTGTGCTCTTCTGCGTGCTAACCACCGCACCGCACTTCCTCTACGGACCCGGCGAGGATGCCCTGGCTCTGACCTCCGAGTTTGGTGGGCTGCCCGATGAAAATGCCACCATGGAGGCCATTGAAGAGCAGCGTTCCAAGACACTGTGCCGCTTGAATGGTGGCGGGGCGGAGTGCGAGATGGGCGAGGGAAACTTTGCCCCTCAGCTGCTCCTTTTCGTGGCCCAGTTCATATCGGGAATCGGGGGTTCCCTCTACTACACCCTGGGCGTATCCTACATGGACGACAACACCAAGAAGGCCAAGACGCCGGCTCTGCTGAGTGAGTAGTGGTATTAGAAGTAACCGGTTCCAAGCGGGTGACAATAGGGCAGTCTCTTAATCCCCCGGTATCTCGGCTACCTTGAACCTCTGTGTGCTCTCGAGGTGATAAGCTAAGACACCGCTACCAAGAGGGGGAATGACGGGTTGGTTCACGCTGATTCAGCGATAACCCAGCATTGACGGTTGCTCTGTGTGAGCCCATTCAGGTTCCGAATCCGAAAACTAATACTAACATGCCACTATCTAGAGTTTATTAGATAGAATGAATATTTAACTAGTTAGATGCCAAAATGTTATCTTCTTTATGACATTATGACAATATTCTTCAGCAGCCGGGCTATCTAGTGATCCACTTATAAAATCTACTAAGCAGATAAACGTTATGGCAGGCAGAGCCTTCCATTGAACAAGATAATTTCAAGTTATTTTAGTTTGCCTAACAATGTGAGACTCACTTTTGCAGGTCTTTCCTATTTCCTGCGCATGCTGGGTCCTGCCATCGGATATGCTTTGGCGTCCGTCTGCCTGCGGATGTACATCGCCCCCCAGATGCATCCGGTCATCAACAACAAGGACCCGCGCTGGCTGGGCGCCTGGTGGCTGGGATGGCTGGTGATGGGCGGCCTGCTGGCCTTCTCTGGCGTCTTCCTCTCCATGTTCCCCAAGGATCTGCCCCGGGCAGTGGCCCGCCGGAAGGTGGAGGAGAATCGCGCGCGGGAGAAGGAGAGACTGGCGCTCAAGAGTTCGGAGAAGGAACGCCTGAGCGCCGAATTAGACCAAAAATCGCAGGTCGCCGTGGAGGGGAAAGCCTCGTTCCAGGATATGCTGAAGACCTTCCGGCGGCTGATCACCAACAAGACATACATGTGCAACACGCTCTCCAGCATCTTCTACCTGGTGGGCTACACGCCCTACTGGATTTTCACGCCCAAGTACATTGAGGTGCAGTACCGACAGTCGGCAGCCACATCCTCCATGGTGACGGGAACAGTGGCCCTGGCCTTCTCGGCGGTGGGCGTGCTGCTCTCTGGCTTCGTCATCTCCAGGTACAAGCCCCGTGCCCGCTACATGGCTGCCTGGAACGTGATTGTGGGCTTCGTCACGATGGCCGGCATCCTGGCCTACGCCTTCATCGGCTGCCCCGGAAACGAGAGCTCCGTGATAGTAAACATCCACGACAGTTCGCTGGCGGGCAATACCACCACCTGCAATTCTGCCTGCTCCTGCGACTACGTCCGGTATTCCCCGGTTTGTGGCGAGAACAACATGACCTACATCTCCGCCTGCCATGCAGGATGCAAAAGCTTGCATGTCAATGCCGAGGGAAAGAAGGTGAGTCTCTAAATTGAAGAATAAAGACTGGGTCACTACTCCTTGTTTCCCTACCCGCAGATCTTCTACGATTGCTCCTGCATTCCGGGCAACGAAGGCGGCAACTCCACGAGCCGGTTTACTCGTCTAACCAGCTTCGACCTAAGCAGCGACAACTCCAGCCTGGACATGTCCAGTTTAATCCAGTTGGAGGTAAGCCTGAGGAGGGCTAACTTCTCAAGAGAAACCATATTAACTAGAGACCCTTCTTCCTTAGAATCTGGCGAACGGTCAGGCCATGCCCGGAGCCTGTCCGGTGAACTGCTGGACGCAGTTCGTGGCCTTCCTGGCCGTGATGTGCTGCCTGAAGTTCGTGGGAGCCACCGGAAGGGCCTCAAACTTCCTGGTCTCGGTGCGATGTGTCCCAGAAAAGGACAAGACGGCGGCCATGGGCTTCGGCATGACGATGTGCTCAATGCTGGCCTTTATTCCCAGCCCCATCTTCTTCGGCTGGGTCGTCGACAGGGTCTGCCTCGTGTGGGGCAAGACCTGCACGAACAAGGGCAACTGCTGGCTCTACGATCCCCAGTCCATGAGGTGGGTGAACCTGCTAAAAGTCACAGAAGGACAGACTCAATTCCCATTCATCTTTCAGGTACAATCTAAACTTCACCGCTGCTGTCTTCATTGCCATTGGGGCCATATTCGATCTGGGCGTGTGGTACTACGCCAAGGACCTGCAGATCTTCGACGAGGAGGTCAAGGAGGTGGAGATGCAGATCGTCCAGCACGAGGAGGAGGCCAGCAACGAGAAGAATACAGAGATCTAGACCTAAGTTATAATTACTCCTAAGAGCTGTGTGAGTGAGAGTTTTGGTGCCTTGATTTGTCAATATCCATGTGTGATTTCCATTTCCCTTTCCCCCGTTGAGTCGGTACGATAATAAACTGTATTGTAACAGTATGCAAATTTTCAATGCCTGCGATGGCGCTACACACACGTATGGTAACTACAGGCAATTAAATGAAGACCCGGATTAGATAGATAAATGTCAGACTGGTCCATATTAAATTAAAGGTCGTTCTGTGTTATCTTTGAGCTTTTCTGTTTATACGTGCTGCAAGTAGATTGTAACTTGCCTCTGTCTGAGTCGAGAGATCAGTGCATTCGAGTAGTTCGACGGAGAAGGATGGCCGACTTGGGCAGCAAAGAGAACGGGAACGAGAACGAGACCTCCAGGTTTCTGAAGGACAAGGAGGCTGGCAGGGATGAGGGCGAAAAGCAGGAGGAGCTGGATCCTTCAGATACCACCTGCGGCTTTTCTATATTCAAGGGGCCTGCTCTTCAGAGGTGCCACTATCAGTCATCTTGCTTTTTCCAGCATTAACAATATCTCGCTCCCCAGATTCGCCACGGCTCACATGTTTGTGATTATTTATGGGATAGCTAGCTGCTTTCTGGCCATGGCTTTCACGTATTTCACCGGAACTATTACCACGATGGAGAAACGCTTCAATATACCCAGCAAGATCTCCGGCCTCATCACGGTGGGCAATGACATAAGCACTGTCTTCTCATCGGCTCTCTTGAGCTACTATGCCAGTAAGGGACATCGACCGCGTTGGGTTGCCTTAGGTAAAGACTTCTAGTTGTTTTATATATTTTAAATATTAGCAAGTCTGTTGGATTTATTGCAGGCCTGCTTATCATTACCCTCTTCTGTGTGCTCATGCTAACTCCACATTTTTTCTACGGACCCGGCGAAGAGGCACTAAGACTCACGGCGGAATACGGATCAATGGAATTCGTTAACACAACTTTGAACTCCACCCAAAAGGACGACTCCCTGTGCCATGAGAAGGACTCGAAATGCGTGGAGAGCACTGCGGATTACAAGCCGATTGTGCTTTTCTTTATAGCCCAGTTTATTGGCGGCATTGGATGCTCACTCTTCTACGCCCCGGGACTTTCCTACATGGACGACAATCTATCGAATGCCAAGACGCCACGCATGCTGAGTAGGAATCTTAATAGCTATTCGCAATAACCAGGACTCAATGATCTTTCTTTCATTTAGGTATGTCCACTTTCCTGCGGATGCTGGGTCCTGCCATGGGTTTCTCCATGGTCTCCCTGTGCCTCCGTCTGTACATCGATCCCTTCAAGAAGCCTCTGATCACTCCCGAGGATCCCCGCTGGATGGGTGCCTGGTGGCTGGGATGGATTCTCCTGACATTCATCCTGCTCATCTCAGCCTTTTTTGTGGGCATATTTCCCAAGGAGATGCCCAAGGCCAGGGCCAAACGCCTAAAGGCGGAGGAGACGGGAGAGGTGGACACTCCGCTGGCGGAACGCTCATTCCAGGATATGATGGACTCCCTAAAGCGACTGGCCTCCAACAAGGTGTACGTGTACAACACCTTCGCCTCCATACTCTATTTCTTCGGCTACATGCCCTACTGGATATTCACACCCAAGTACATCGAGATCCAGTACCGTCAGTCGGCGTCCACATCCACCATGGCTACGGGCACCTGGGCCCTCGGTTTCTCCGCCGCCGGAGTTCTGATCTCTGGATACGTAATCTCCAAGTACAAGCCGAGTGCCAGGGCAATGGCTGCCTGGAACTTTGTAGTGGACTATCTCACGGTGGCTGGACTTATTTGCTATGTCCTGGTGGGCTGCGACGAGAGCGACAGAGCCAACTCGCTGTCCATCATTCCAACCGGCGACACGTGCAGTGCATCCTGCGACTGCGAATATGTGTACTACGCGCCGGTTTGCAGTCCTGAAAACATCACCTACATATCGGCGTGCCACGCGGGATGCACGGAAAAAGGACTGGACGATCTGGGAAAGACCATTTACACAGGCTGCAAATGCTTGGGCAGCCAGCCACTGAACCAAAGTCTGTTTTCTAATGAAACATCTTTGACATCCCAGTCGCAGATCGCCATGGATGGAGCCTGTCCGGTGAACTGCACTAAGCAATTCCTGATCTTCCTCACCGTCATGTGCTTCCTGAAGTTCGTAGGCGCCACAGGAAGGTCGAGTAATCTGCTTCTGGCCCTTCGATGCGTCCCCTCGAGAGACAAGACCTTTGCCCTGGGCTTTGGCAGCATGGTTTATGCCGTGCTAACCTTCATTCCCAGTCCGATTGTCTTTGGCTGGATGTGGGATAGCTACTGTCTAGTCTGGGGAAAGACCTGCGGATCCAAAGGCAACTGCTGGATATACGACTCGCGGTCCTTGAGGTGAGCAGTAAAGTCTAGAATTTACTTGATAAGTAAACAAAGTTATTTCCTCTTGTGCAGATTTACAATGAACATCGTGAGCGCATCTCTGATTTTCCTGGGAAGCTTCTGGAATATCGGAGTCTGGTATCATGCCAAGGATATGAAGATCTTCGACGAAGAGGAGACTGCTGAAGCTGGCAACAAGAATGAAATGGTGGAGCTTAAGGAGAAGCCAAACTCCATTAGTGCCGAAAAGCAGGGAGAACAAGTAGAACTTAAGGAAAACTTAGAGAAAATAATATAATAAGGAATAAAGCTGTTTCCTTAAGCCGGTTTTATATATTTTTATGTTGAGAATATTTGACCACATCACCGAATTTCACATGTTTTCGAAAATAATATATCTTTTGTATGAAAAAATATGATAAGGAAACCCCATCAATTAGATTATCTTGAGATATATGAGCCGTACGTGATATATACACGTCGCCTGTCTGATCCACAATTGTCTAATCTGACAGCTTTGATAAGAACAGTAAGCTGTGAGATGCAGTTTTGTGGGTGAACGATGCCTGATAGACAGATTCAGTTTATAGAAGTTTTGTGGGAATGAAAGTTGGCGAAAAGGTGACCACGTCTACCAAGCTTTTGAATGCAGAATTGCTAGTCCCGAGACTAGCATCAGAATGCTCCGATAGAGAGATGAATACATTAGAAAGGACTATTGGAGGAAGGCTATATCTCGCTCTATTGGTCATTTTCAGTTCTGTTAACTTCCTTAATTTGCCATTTAAGGTTTTCCCTGTAGAGCCTAGTAATTCATTCACCAGAATGCTCGTCTCACTGTGTCCACTCGAATGCTAATTGCTGGCAATTAAAAGGAAGGTCCCGCTTAAGCTTGAAACTGAGCTTTTCTATTAATTCCGGGCTGGCAATTTGATTAAAACTGGCCTCTGGACTCCACATAATTAAATGTTTATATTAAAGCTCATCTTATTTTTATCTTGGGGATACTGGCACACCCATGTTTTAAGATTGTGTTTGCGCCAGAATTTCACACGTTTCCGAAAAAGATACGAAGGAATGATAAGGCAACCCCATCAATTAGCTCTTCTTAAAATTTATACCCCCTGTCGCCTGTCTGATCCTCACTTGTCTAATCTGACTGCTGTGATACGAAAAGCAAGTTCATCTGGCCATAGGGAAGCTCGATCCCTGATAGACAGAATCAGTTCCTACTCGTTGTGTGGAGATGAAAGTTGACGAGAAGGTGGCGGCCTCTGAGCCAGGTGAAGCTCTGCCCTTCCTGGAGAACACAGAAAAATTGAAGAACTCCTCTGATGTATCTGAAGAGGAAGATGTCAACGGGGAGACTGCCTGCGGATTTTGGCTGTTCAAGGGTCCCTTCATGCAGAGGTAATCGCATCCTATATCCTACATCCTAACTTTATCAGTTGTATTTGCAGATTTGCAACTGAGAAAATGTATGTGATTCTCTACGGCATTGCTGGTTGTGTGATGGCAATGACCTTCGCCTACTTTAATGGGACCATTACGACCTTGGAGAAGCGTTACAAGATCCCCACAAAGATATCCGGCACTATCTCGGTGGGCAATGATATCAGTACCATGTTAACGGCCGCCCTCTTGGGCTATTATGCGGGAAATGGGCACCGACCCCGCTGGATGGGGATAGGTAAGCTAGGCGCACCCAAAGTTCTCCATATATCTGATAGTTTCCCACTTAGGTCTACTGACAATCGTGGCCTTTTGCCTGCTGACGAGCTCGCTGCACTTTATTTATGGCGCCGGCGAGGATGCCCTGAAGTTGACACGGGAACACGGCCAGGTCAATGAGACTCTGGCCAGGCAGGAGAGGGATAAGAAGCTGTGCCAGACCAGTGCCGCTGGTTGTATCCAGGAGGAGAGTGGTCAGTGGGTTCCACAGGTGTTCCTGTTCGTGGCCCAACTCATCTCTGGAGTGGGACAGGCCCTCTTTTACACCTTGGGCATTGCCTACATGGATGACAATGGCACCAAGTCCAAGACTCCTGCCATGTTGAGTGAGTGTTTCGATGTTAATTCACAAGGTACGGAGTAAATTGTGGTCTATCCCAGGCTTATCCACATTCTTGAGGATGTTGGGCCCAGCTATTGGCTATTCCCTTGCTGCTCTGTGCCTGCGGCTGTACATAGAACCCACCTTGGAGCCTCTGATTGGCAGGGAGGATCCCCGATGGATGGGCGCCTGGTGGCTTGGCTGGCTTGTACTGGCTGCCATGACCTTGCTCTCGGCCGTTTTCCTGTTCATGTTCCCCCGTGAGCTGCCCAGTTCGCGAAGGAGACGTCTCAAGGTGGGGCAGGTAGAAGGCAAAGAGGAACTAAGCCCCAGAGAGCGCTCTTTTGGTGACATGATGCAGACGGTCAGGAAGTTGAGCAAAAACAAGGTTTACGTGTACAACACCTCCGCCTCCATAATGTACTTCTTCGGCTACATGGCCTACTGGATATTTACGCCGAAGTACATCGAGACGCAGTACAGGCAATCGGCGGCTATGGCCACCATGGCCACGGGAACAGTGGCCCTCGGGTTCTCGGCCGCCGGAGTCCTCATCTCGGGCTATGTGATCTCGAAGTACAGGCCAAGTGCCCGGGCCATGGCCTCCTGGAATGCCATCGTGGACTTCGTAACGGTGGCCGGTATCCTCTGTTATGTGGCCATTGGGTGCGAGAGCAGTGATAGATTGAACTCGCTGACCACCTTGTCCGCCGAGAACAGCTGCAGTGCATCCTGCCACTGCGACTATGTTCACTACTCTCCGGTTTGCAGTCCCGAGGACATCACCTACATCTCCGCCTGCCATGCGGGCTGCTCCGAGAGGACGAAGGATGCGCTGGGAAGGACCATCTTCACTGGCTGCAAGTGCATGGGTTCCTCCAGCTTAGAGTCGGGCCCGGAGGTAGGCTGCATCTCGCTCTGAACAATCCATATCCATTCGGTCAAGTCATGCTTCTTTTCAGTCCCAATACGCTGTGGATGGCACCTGTCCCGTGGACTGCTTCAATCAGTTCCTCGTTTTCCTCGGCGTCATGTGCTTCCTGAAGCTGGTGGGAGCTACTAGCAAGTCCACCAATCTGCTCATTGCCCTGCGCTGCATGCCCCCGGAGGACAAGACATTCGCTCTGGGCTTGGGTTCAATGATATGCTCGCTACTTGCCTTCATCCCGAGTCCCATATTTTTCGGCTGGCTAATTGACAGCTATTGTCTGGTGTGGGGCAAGACCTGTTCCAACAAGGGAAACTGCTGGCTCTACGACACGGAGTCCCTGCGGTAAGTCACTACATAAGGCATCTGCCTTTTATCCCAGAATTTGGACTGAATATACCCTTTTCCGTTGTAGCTACGCCTTAAATCTCACAGCTGCTGCTTTTATTTTTGTCGGCGGCTTTCTGAACATTGCGGTTTGGCATCACGCCAAGCATCTCAAGATATTTGACGAGGAGGAGCACCCAAAAGCGGGAGTGGAAATGAAAAAAGTTGATGAAAAATCCCTAGAGAAAAAATGAGCTATGTACATTTAGTTTTAAAGTCAAATAAACAGGCCTAGATTGCCTCTCCTTAGACATTTTAAATTGTTTGTAGACGAGGCAACACCATTTTTAGGCTAGCACCATGGCCGCTCCGGTAAGCAGCTGTAGCCGTTGGTTCCAAAAGAACTTTGTCGATAGTCCCCCCTGTCGGACGTGCTTTGAGCCCGCCGGCGGACCGTGCTTGGACTATAGGCTCTCGTCGCCTCCGTCAGCTATGGTCGAACCGCAGGCGGACATCATACAGGCAGCCATCGAGCCGGACGGACCGGTTAGGCAACAGATCGACATCCGGGCGGAGTGCAGCAAGGGGCGGCCGCTCCTCGAGTCCGACAAGGATGCCATGAGATGCTGCACCTTGGGCGTGGCCCAGGAGCAGGATCTTCATCCCAACCTATGCTCGGCGGCGTGCAGGCCCCTTCAAACCTCCTTGCACTTGGATGAGGTGGGTGGTAGTGATGATCCTGCAGGTTGATTCTGTTCTGAAATTTTTTAACCCACAGTGGACCAAGAGACCCCGGCCCAAGCCGACCTACAAGCATTCGGTTATTCTGGACAACAACACCATTGCAGGACGTTGTTTTCCTATAAAATTCCAACTGAAACGCCTGAAGAACAAGTGCCTGGACTGCGGCAAGGACCTCTATTTCCGGTATGCCATTGCAAGCAACACTGACGTCCTGCTTCTCCAGAACTGCTGCGATGTCGAAGTGTATCCCGCCAAGAAGGTGGATGAGATGAACAACGTCAAGGTGGCCAAGATAACGGGGGTAAAGAAGATTGCCAATAGTGTCCTGAAGGAGCGTTCCGAGTGCCGTATGTTCCCGTTGCCCGTCGCGAAGCCTGCTGAGCCGGAGATTCCGGTTGAGCGAATTTCAGTGCCCGCCAAGAGGAAGAGCAAGAAAGGGAAGGGCAAGAAGGGCAAGAAAAAATAAGCAATATGCGGATATGTTTTCTTTCCTAAAACAATAAATTATTGTCTGTATTACCTTTGAAGATTATTAGTTAATTAATTAAACATTAGTTATGATAGATTTCCTGCTAGGCCCCCTGATCCCAAAGCAAGTTTGAAAGAGCATAAAAACTTTTCTTCTGTATGATGTAATTCATGATTTAAGAATAATTGTCCGACATTGAGTCAGAATATTTAAAGTTGAGTCAAAATAATTCCGAAACTCTGGCGAATTTCGAAATTAAGGCTTTCGAGTGAAAGCTGCACGCTGTAAAGCATTTACCCAACTTAAGTTTCCGTCGATTTTGTGACCACTTTTAGTACAAAGCTTCCTGGGAAGCTTTTTCAGCCCACAGTCCACAATCCAAAGAAAACCACTTCGTTTTTGTTTAAGTATATCTAGTGTAAATTTAATTCAAATTCAGTCGCGTAAGCATACATACATAGCGTAATCCTATAATATAATTTATGGTTCAGCTTACAACGTAATCGAGAATTGAGTGAGAATCGAAAGGAACGGGGTTGCGGGACGGGGGCGGGAAGTACCTCTAGTTTCGTTATACTTCAAGACTCCTGGCGTTCGATTGATGTGGTGCTGCGGTTAGTTGCGAGATACAGATTACGAATACTTGATGCTCAGCCCTGCTCTGGGTTAATACGAGATTTAAAACTTAGGTTCTGGCCGTCTGTCGGCCATATAATTGCTTGACTTGCTGCGCTATAAATTTAGAATTGTTTCTGCACTTCGTCGGGTCGCTTGGGCTAGTTTTTGGAAAACTGTTGGAACACTTGGCCACTGAAATGCGTCTGGTTTGTCTGTAGCTAGTTTTATATAGTTATAGTACAGCTATCGCTATCGCTAGGGCTATAGCTACAGCTACTATCGTTAACGTTCTGCGCAAGGCGTGGTATTGCAGTTTAACCGATCGTTTTGAGTGATTTCGAATGTCACAACTATAAATATTATACTTCAAGTAGTCGACTATGCTCTACGCTACGTACTCTAGTCTATATGCACTTGATTATTAGTTTAGGTTAAAAATTAGCTACACGTCGTTAGGCTATCTCTAGATGGATACATGTGTGTAAATATGTGTATAATTTAATTTAAATAAGCGTCTATTCTGTCGCGTCGCGCCCCTTCAACAGTCGGTCGAATCAAATCGAATCGAGTTATTTTTTTTTTGTTTGTGCTAAACGGGAGAAGCTGTCTGTTCGGTTCTGTTCAATTCTGTCCTGGTGGTTATGGAAGCGTATCGTTTGCCTATGCGTCCACTGGAAAGAAGTCTTTGAGTAGGGTGGTGCGACGCTTCTCAGCGATGTCCATTTGATTCTCGAGATCACCCAGGTCCGTCGTCTCGGCCCGCTCGATCTTCCACGACAGGTTCTCGATCTCAGCCTCCAGTTGTGCCTGTTGATTGAAGAGATTATTATAGAGTTGAAATAAGCAAAGATGGCTTCGGAACTCACCTGCTGGTACTCAAAGAGATTCTTCCGCGAACCGCCCTCCATGTAGTAGGCGTACGGATAGGTGTATTGCAGCGTGTATCGGCACTTGGCCAGCAGTGCCGCAGCGTTGAAGAGATACTGCCAGTCGATCCAGGTGCCGCTGCCGTTCATTACCTTGGAGTTAATGCGCTGGCGCAGCCGATCGATGGTCTGCTGCTCTAGCTTGAGCGACTTGGAGTGGTTCTCCCAGCGTTCGTAGTAGTGCAGGTACTTCTTAAGCGCCTCGCGCGCCTGCACGTGCACCGACTCGTTGGCAATGTTGGGGTTGTCCTTGTAGCGGGAGCACTCGTAATACTCAGAGCCGTGCGTCTTCCAGTCACCCAGGCACATCCAGCAGAAGTCGTGCTTGCAGTTGAAGCACTGCATGTGGTTGCAGCCGCCGTTCTTCTCGATGCAGATGTGACACTTGGGGCAGTCTTTGGTGTGGGCGCTAATGTAGTTGGCCGTCTCGCTGTCGTCGGCGCACTTGGTCAGCCACTTCTTGATCACCTGGCAGTCGGTGGGCGCGTGGTAGTCCATGCCGCACCGGAAGCAGAAGCCCGTGTGGCATACCTTGCAAATGGCACGTTTGGCGGAGATCTCCGATGATTGCACTATGATCTGGCAGTTGGGTCCGGGGCAGAAGCGCAGCTCCGGGTGTGATTTCACGTAGTCCTTGAATGCGAACTGCTGGTACTTGTCGCGCATTACTGGCCGGGTTACCAGCGTCAGCACCAGATCCTCCGGCACCCGGACATTGCACATCTGGGCCATGCAGCCTATTTGCGTGGAGATGCCCTGGAATATCTGCGTCTCAAAGTAGATGGTCCAGCAGTCCTTGCAGAATGAGTGGCCGCAGGCCAGGCTGTAGAACTTATCCCCCAGCTGGGAGCTGGCGCACACGGGGCACATTTGACTGCGGTACTGTGGCGCCGTCGAGGCCGTCGTCTTGTATCCGCTGCTGCCTAGCCGGAGGAGCTGAGCGCTTGCCGCCGCCGCCGCAGCACTCGTGGAAGCTGTATCCGCAACGGACACCGTTGGTGGCTTGATGCGCGCCGTCACCAGCAGCGCGTTGGCGTCCTGGCGGTACTTCTCCATCACAATGTGATTGTTCCACTGGTGCTCCAGCAGCAGCACCTTGGCCAGCGAGGGCGTGATCTGCAGGATGATGTTTAGCTTCTCCACGCGCTCGTTGAGCAGCTTTTCGATGTCCTCCACGGTTAGGCACTCGTACTCGAAGTATTCTGGATCGGCTCGCTTCGGATCCAGGCGTTCCACATCGCAGTCCTCGCCTGTAAGAAGAGGGAGCGGTTAGTGAGTCAGTTTTTGGATTCATGAGTATATAATTGGATTTATTAAAGGTAGGATCTCATTTAAAATTGATTCAATTGTTGTTGAACTGAGAACGGGTTCAAACAACAGCTGAAATCACAATCTACCACCGAAAATAGGGTTGATTTGTAGATGACTTTGAGTTACAGTTGCATTAATACCAATATTGCGAGATAAACTGGTTTTAGTTATAGACATTTGACTGTTAAATGTTATATATTTTAGGAGAAGTTCTGATATACATTTAATGATTTTGGATTTTAAATAAATACATATACAACGGCTTATTTGGATAGCATTTGCTATATACCTGTACCGATTATCAGTGTTGCTGTCAGTGTTTGTGAACACAGTGCTTTTACTAATTCGTAACCCTAAGCTGCACAACAAGGCTGCCATACAAATGCCCGATTTTAGCTGTGCCCGTACGGGTATCTGATTGAAGGCTGTTGGCTGTTACGAGGCGTCTTGGCCAGGTCTCAAGTCGCTGGCGCAAGGGACAGGTCAGAAGGCAGAGCCGATGGAACAGCGGGCACAAAACAAAGTGCAACTACGTACTTGGGCACGCACCTGAGACGGTGTGTGTGACGGTGTGCTGCGGAGCGAAGAAGAGCGTGGGAAGAGCGGTGGGCAATAATGAAGCCAGCCACAATACACAAAACCTCACAATCAGACGCAGCTCACAACTACGAATTGTACTTATTCGAACACGGAAAGAAACGAGAGGCTAGTCAAAGCCTCAAATCAAAATCAAAACTAAAATTGCAGAAAATGTTAAGATAAGAATATTAAAAGCTTTAATTTCCAATTCTAATTGTAATTATTATTTAAATTTGCACCTCCAAACTCTAAGCACTTTTTTCTCGCTGTGCAGCTACGTGAGTGTGAGTTGGTTTCAAGTTCAATTCCATAATTTCAGCCTCATGGTCAAGCCAAGAAACGGAAGGCCCTCGCGCAGGAGGAGGCGGTGGGTCCCCACCAAGGGGACCCCACCAAGGGGAGCAGGCGGAACCCAAGGCGAATGTCAAGTGCTGAATGCAAATATTCTCGCTTCTCTAGGCCTCCAAAAAGGTGAATAACCAACCAGCATGCACACACGCACTCACACTGGCCCAGGGCACTTTGTGTGTGTACTTCCTCACAAACACAGAGACAGGCCTATTTAGCCTCAGTTAAATCGATGGCGCTGATTGTTGTCAGGAGGAGAGGAGGCCAGAGAGGGTAGGAGGCTTGTTGTGGCCCGAAATCCTGTGCTCACCTGTGTTGTAGTAGTCGTAGTCATCATCGTTGTCCGATTCCAGTTCCATTTCGATATCGGAGTCCATCTTCGCGAACTACAATTACGCCTTCGATTGTGATGGCGATTGGGATTCGGATTGAGATTGAATTTCTGGCGAGGACACCAGGCTGCTGGCTGTGTGTGTGTATGTTTCGCGTGCCTGTGTGCGAGCGAGCGAGCGTGCGTATGTGAGGGAGCTTGTAAACGGGGTTGCGGGGCGGGTGTCTCTCGCCTCGCTCTTTTGTAACAGTTGTTGTAAGGGCGCTGGTGGTTGCTGTTGTTGTTTTCGCTGCTGCTGCTGCTGGAGGTGGATGAAGTGATGGTGTTGTTGTTTTTGCTCCTGGTGGTGGCGGCCGAGGGGAGTGTAGAGCGCAGAACGGAGAGTGTCGACTGGTCCGGGGGAGATGGATGGGATAGAGGGGGATTTAGTGCGATGCAGTTTTCCGTATTCTATTTGGGACAAGCTTTGCGGGAGGCGGCGGGGAGCGGTCCGTTGTTTTATTTTCGTTCATCCACATGTATACACACACTCGCACACGCTCTTTCACGCACTCGCACACACTTGCAGCCCCGTTGCACTCAAGGTGTTTGCCTGCAGTTTATTTGCATCGCCGTTTAAATGGCATGTTGGGGAAAATACTCTCGATTGGCACCCGCGGCGCAGAGTAATGGTACTCTTTGTTCTGCAAATAGCGGAAAATCCTTATCGCTTTTCGTTGGCACTTGCTTCTTTGTTTCGAATTAAATTTTATCAAAATATCAGTATATCGATATGTTTTTCTGAAGATGACATTAATATCGTGCTTTTTTTCCTAAATATCGAAATTGCGATATTTTTATTTGATATTTTGCAATATTTTTAATACAAATAATAAAGCTTCCATAGTAGTTTTTTTTTTATTTTGTTTGTGATTAATAATCGAAACAAAGATTTCAAAAAATAATGCTTTCAATCCAGACTTTTTTTTATTGTGTGATTTTTGTAATTTTCACATGCAAAGGGCAATAACCAAAAAAACATCGAAAGTAAACGGAAAATATCGATAAAAACAACATTGATGCTCGATGTTTTCAGCATCACTAGAGCGCGCCACAATATAAAATCGTGAATAAAGGGAAGGAAAATTAAACTTATTCAATGATATATATAATTTTAAAACATGTATTTTTCGCTATTTTCAGTTTTTTTTAATTGCAATCATTGGCCCCCTAGGCGGATAAGCGATGGCAAATTTCGAACCCTGCCACCCAGGCGCATAAGCAACGGCCCAGCTGGCAACGTTTTGTATTTTTAGCAGCATTGCCAGACTTTCCGGTCGTGAGCGACCAGCGTTGCCAGATTTTACAAAATGTCAAAAAATTTAAAATGTAATTTAAAATCGGTGGATTCCCAATCGGTAAGTAACAAAGATGTTTGAGTCTTCACGAAGTGATCTCTCTCTCTCTATTTTAGTATTTTAGTACATAAAAGCTCATGTAGAGGAGCTAGACAGGATAAAAACAGATCCGGGATCAATTTTATCTTCTTTTCGTTTCCCTCTTCTTGAATTCTTTGGGCTTCTTCAAGGACTTTATCATCAGCCACTAAAAGAGACTGGAAGCCACAGATGCTGGCAAAAACCATGTCTGTTTTGAGCCTGAAAAATAAGATTTATTATAAATTCTTATTACAAGATTTACAGGACTTACGAGTTTCCTATAACCAGCGTCTTTTCCGGCTCCAATTCGCCGGACTCGAGCAGCTTGCCCATTATCCGGGGATGCGGTTTGCCCAAGACTACGGGCTTTCGGTTGACAATCACCTGGATGGCAGCCGCCACGCTGCCCACATCCGGAATCCGGTGCTTGCCAAGAGTAATGAAACCATCCCTCCCGGTGGTCAAAAACAGCACCTTAGGATTTTGCAGGTAGTTACAGGCTACGATCATCTTAATTGTGTCCATGAAATCATCCCGGGCCACCACCACGGCACCCACATCGGGATCGAGCTCCAGGGAGGCCGCGAACTCTACCCAGCTCTTGCCGTCCAAGTTTACATTGCTTACCATGGCACAGAAGCCGGCCTTCCTCAGATCCTTGCAGATGCCATTACCGCCCATGACGAGCACCTTCTTCTCGAACTTCCGGTTGGTGAGGTATCCTGATATGGACTCCGCTGCGTTGAACACGTCCTGCTCCCCCACTTGGAAGCCCAGACTCGTTGCCTTCTTCGTTAAATTCGCTTTCGACAGGATGCTATCGTTGGTCACGATCAGGCATCGCATTCCCATGGCCCTGGCGGCGTTGAAGGCATCCACAGATCCCTCAATGGGCTGGGGCTCGTGCTCCTGCCACAACAACCCATCCGTGCCAAATATAACGGTTTGGATACCGCCCAGCCACTGGGCAACCTGCTGCTTGGGCAGTGTGTCCAAAAGGCTGCAACTACGTTTGAACATTGCTGAATTTTGCTAATTGTTTATGATTTTCGTAGAATTTTGAAGTATGGAAAGATAAAGCATTGGCATAGACATATAAAGTGTAGATTCAATATGGACTTTATCGATTGTCGGAGTACGAAGTCTTCCGGGTCATCTAGTTCTCTTATATTTATCAAGACTGAGTTCTTAGAAAATGTGCATCTGGATTAAATGGATTTAAATTATTACAATACTAAAAAGAAGGCCAATATTGATGTTAGTTTGATAATTCCTGTATTCTCCATATCAGGCAGATTAAACAAAAACAACTTTCTCCGCAGTCCACGAGATGCGGTCCGAGCGAGTCCACTTGTGAAAATGCAAAAATTTACTGATAAGTCAGCGCACGTTCTGAGAAGATTAGATCATGGGACGGGCTGTTAGGTTTATAGCCTCAAACGTGATTGCACTAATTCACATGGCTACGGGAACTATTTGTACAGGTGATTTCAGCTTTTTGGGGATCATGTGCGAGACAAGTGGGCTCGGCATCCACCGATAAGGTATTCGAATGACCTCAAAGATCCTACAAACAGAATTTCGTTTAGTGGATATACCCTGGTAGTTAGTTCTTGATAGTTAGATAGTGTCAGAGGGAACCCTCCTCAGCCGAGGGTAATCAAACAGACCCTTACCAAGTTACCCGGCATCATGCTAGATTCGTATGACTTTCCGGGAGATAGAACAGACACGTACCCACCGAGATAAGTCCGTCGTCCATAAACAGGGGGG